>JARGYV010090096.1:0-24251 GCA_029532675.1 Ornithodoros moubata
GTGAGACATAGTGCTCTTGATTTCTTCCTTCGGTTTTCCCCTTGCCATTAAAGGCGTATGCTGGCGTAGTTCTCTTTGAAGTCTGCTCAGAAGGCTACTGTCCCCTCTGCGATAGTTGTGACGTTGCCTCTTTAGCAAGTCCAGCTACGGCAAGCAGTATGGAAACAATCGCCACCATTATATGATGAAGTGGAATGCCCTGAAAACCTATCTCGACGGTTTCGGAAGGGTACCGTTCGGATTTCCTAATTCGAGCACGTGCTGCGAGGAGTAGAAAACGGATATGTTTAACCGCGATATTTAGCTCGGTTTTTCTTCCGTAGCTTTTTATAGTGGCATACATGGCGGAACAACTGCTTGACGTTCCAGAAATACTCGCCCAAGCGCCCGCCCGCTAGCTGAAAGTACAGGCCCAACATGCTCGGTCTAACCGACTGTCGTTGATATGCGCCCTGAAAATTGAGCAAAAAAACAAAAAAATTATACAGATGAGAAATGATGCAGTCGTTTAAGGCACAACAAGTTTAGAAGAAATTAACAAGCGCAGATTGCATAACTTGTTCAACTCGTCAAATTTTCAAGGGAAACTTTCAGGCTGCTGAATGTAATCAGCGATGTTTAACTAGAATACCATAAACTACCCGAGCTAGAGCAGGGTGATTAATGTACAGACGAGAGAAATCGACAATGAATTCTGATATCTGCAATTTGACGTTTAGGGAAGTTTTAGGTATCGACTATACTCAGCTGGTTTTATCCAAATGTGACTTGTGAGTGGGTAAATTAACTGAAGCCCCCTGGATACACATGTCGAATGTACGCTGTAATTGTAACCGTTCACTACCCATGAAGAAATACTTCGTATTCGTGTGCATTCTATACGTCTATGATCTTGCATCTTGCATTTTTTGTGAGAACCTAACATCACCGCAGAGCACCTGTATACAAAAACGTGTATAACTACAGCTTTTAACCAGTCAGATGAGCGAGACAATATCATTCAAAATAGTGATTGACTCTTGCCGGGATACGCAGTGAAGTTTTCGAATACAAAACACAGATGGTTTTCTTTGCGTCTTGTTGAAAAAGGTGGGAACCTGTGGAAAGTAGGGCAGAATACATGTTAGTATGTGCGAAGATGTTCTCTTGGGGTTCCAGGATTAGAAAGGGAGTAATCTTTAATGTACTGCCAAACTGACATATGGGATTACGACAACAAATGACCCATTTTTTTTATCATGCTAGCTAAGTTACTTTCCTTCTGGGAAGTCGTGGTCAGCGCATCGACTGCAAGTTCAATTTCGTATATTATCTCACTCTTTTGAGAGGCATTAGTTGTATTTCTCCGTCCAGAATGTTGGTTCCCTGATTCCGCATTGGTTGCATCCAGCCGGGAACCGGTGCGGACAAGTTACGCTTGATTTCCAAGAAGAAGTCCTGGGTGCTCCCATGACGGAGATTACCTGGAGCAAGAGTTGCGACTCAAAGAAGCAAGTCTAGTCTCACTTAAAGGGTCACTGTACTACGACTATATCAGATGCATAGAAGAAAAAGCAGCTTGGTTGTTTCCCGTCGGTGCCCTCGCTTTTCTTGGTGATGGCGGTTGCCAGAAGAACGTGGCTGGGAAGACCCAGCTTCATCCACTACTACGAGCTTCGTTTCCTAATGTCTCCGTGATGACCTCGCGATACGAGATACAGCTCTGTCATGTGAGATAAATAGCTATGACAAAGACTCTGCACGTGACTTTTACGTGCACTGAATATTCGAAAACGTTAAAATAGTTACAGCTAGAGGGCAAGGGATAGAAAGAGAGAGAAGCATTACAAGACGGCCTCGTGGTGTACTGGCAAACGAACACATGAACGTGTGAGTATATTGCGAGAGGATACAGTTTAAGGAAAATCAAACGACATTCGGAATATAGTGACTCAATGAGTAATAGAAAAAAGGCTTTTATTAGGGGGAGATTGTTAGACTAGACAGTCGACGTTTCGTCAGGGATGCAGTTTTATACATACTTTGTACAGTTGAGCCTTGACGCAGACAGCGCTGCCATCGGAACGTCGACGGTCAAGTCTCCCCCTAATAAAAGTTTTTTTTTTTCTATTACTCCCACGCTACTACTGTCTACACTTCATTTTTCTATTTGCCTATATATTTACGCATCCATCCAACCCCCCCCCCCCCACACACACACACATATATATATGGGTAACTACAAGCTAGAATGACAGGTACCGCTAATTTATATCAAGAAGTATTTAGTGTACAAAAACTAACAATAGTAATGGAATAGTTACTATGCTTATACGATCCTAGATGCACGGAAGACTTCCATCTAGAACGATTTGTGTGACTACAGCTGGAACTGACGATAATTAAGGGTGTAACGACAGTCAACGACGTTTCTAGAATAACTAAAGATCTCTGCGAAAAGTCGGGGTTTTGCCGGTCAGTCGAGTCGGGTGGTCGGTCATTCGGAGAAGCGTAAGAGGTGTTCCCCCTCAGCGGGTGTCGTTGTTGGGACATAATCTTAGCAATGCTACGCACGTCCACTAAACAAACAGAGCGGTCTCAATGAACCCATCCATCGATGGAAATCACGCTGCGCACCTTGTCCGCAGGTCGGTGGCAAGCACTCTACAGAGCGTCGTCCGATAAAATGTGCTCGGCGCTGACTAATACGAGGGTTGATCAAAATGATCCCCGACTAGCCTTATAAAAATGCAACCAGATCAATTTTTCAAATTTCTGCACTATCCTCTTCAAGTTAGTCCCCTTGGGCACCTGTACACCGCTCCTAGTGCCGGTGCCACTGTCGGAACGCTTCCTGGAAGTCTTGTTCTTCCAGCTGCTGAAGCGCCTTCAGCGATTCCACCTGGATCATCTAGACGCCGTCAAATCGGCAGCCCTTAAGCCGCGATTTCAGCTTAGGGAACAGGAAGAAGTCGTGCCGTTACGTGCAAGCAGCCCCTCTGTTTTCAGTGACGAGTGTGAGGGAGCATTCTCGTGGTGGAGCACCCAGTTTCGTTCATACCACAGTTCTGGGCGTTTTCGCATAACGTTCTCCCTCAGGCGACCCAAAATTTTGCAGTACAGTTCAGAGTTCACAGTGTGGCCAGCAGGGACGAGTTCTTGGTGCACAATACTGCGAATGTCAAAGAAAACGACCAGCATGCTTTTCATTGTACTTCTGATCTGCCTCGCAGATCAGAAGATTTGGTCTTGGCCAGATTTGGTTTTGGAGATCGTGTGCTCCTCCACTGCGACGACTGCTGTTTTGTCTCAGGGTCATACTCGTAGACCCAACTCTCGTAACCGGTAATAACCCTTGACATGAAGTTGGGTCGTCCCGTGCCCCCTGGACGGCACACTTCGACGCGGTGCTGCTTTGTTCTGTGGAAAGAAGTCTAGGCACGAACTTGGTAGCCACGCCACGCATGTGAGCGGTTCCAAATGACACATTAGCCATGTTAGCTACTTCTGTTATCGTAACTCGGCAAACTTCATGCACTCGACCCTCGATTTCCTCCACCGTTTCTGCGGTACTGCTTGTGGATGGTCCTCCTAACCGTTCGTCGTCGTCCAGTGAAGCGCCGCAACTTTTAAAACGTGCGTGCCACTCAACACACGTTGTCTAGATCAGTGATTCATTGCCATAGGCCTGCCGAACCATCTCCGTTACAGATTTCTCAAGTTTGACACAAAACTTGACGTTTGCTCTCTACTCATGTTTGATGTCCATGACGAAATCGCAAACGGGATGCTGCCTGTGACCAGAGAACTGCTAATAGTCCTAATCCCAGAGCAGATCGAGTGACACCATTCTGTACGCTGATTGGTTAGGGCCACATCACCCAGATGGGGCCACCGCATCCTCGTGCTGCCCTTTGTCGGACAGGAATAAAATGGGTCCGGGAACTTTTTGATCCACTCCCGTATAGGCAGCACAGCGGGTTACCCGATAGTGATCTGCCATATATCTCTTATGCCATAGAACTGCTTTTAAAGATCCTAATCGGCCGGAGTTGTCATTATAAAATGAATTCAGAATGTAATAGAAAGTTTCTTTGCTTTCCTCCTCCCTTCTTTTTTTGATACGACGAAATCACGTCCGAAGGACGGGTCAGGTCACCGACATGAATCTATATCAAGCTGCCACATTGCGGTAAATGAAACATGCAGGGCTTGTATACTGTAAAAACAAAAAATCACCGCATATAACACGGCGTGGAAAGCAATCAAAATTGGACCAATAATACCTTTCATAGACCCAAGTGCCATAAAATTATTTCACGAAGTCGGCGACGAAAAGAGAGCCAAACGGGCAGCCCCCCATGCGACTGTCAGCATCGCTTTCAAACGATATTCCGCAGGCGCTTGCCACCAACTGTTCTCCATGAAGCGTCGCGTTGGCAGTCGTCCTCAGACCCCCATCCTCCTCTTCCACAGCCGCAACAAGCTCTTCTTGTACCATCGATGTTTACGGGAAGTATATACTTGACGCACATGTACTGTTTACACAACCCACTGTAGCCCACAGACTGCTTGCCGCCTCCAATATGGCACTTCTGCGATGCATCGGCGTAAGTCATGACGTCGTGGAAAACGTGCGCGCGAACGTAAACAGATTGTAGGCTTAGCCGTTAGCACTTATCCATGTGACATGGCTGTTCAAACAAACTCCGGCTCTCCAGAAGCAACCAGAAATAGGTCGGAGTTTGTTCGGCGAAAAGATCCAGTATTGGACGCGTTATAAAACACAAAGAAAAAAATAAAAGGAAGAAAAAAAAGAGGGCGGCATTCCAATGGTGAACGTTGCAGCTGGGCGAACGGTTCCATGCTCCAGGAATGCCTACGCAACCCCTGAAGATGGAGCTAGAATGGTGTAGTTCCATGCGTACAGGATTGACGCCGAGGATCCTCTTGTGCAATGACTCTGAAGAGACATCTTGAAAGCTGTCTCCAGAACAATAGACCAAGCAATGGCTACACTGCTGTGAATATGGGCTATGAGATGGCAACAGCTGGTATAATTCAGAGTCGGTGAACGTTGGGGAGGAAGTGAGATATTGCTTGACAAAAAAGCGAAGAGAGCCGCCTCTAGTCAAGAAGTGTTGTAACATTATAAACGCTCTGTTTTGAGGTTGAGCCGTTATTGGTGGCCGTAGTCGGTCTCGCTAAGAGCAGTGAGCGGCAGCAGTGACGCTGAAGAGCAAATGCGCCCTGGGCCGACTTCCAACAACGCAGCCGGCGTTAAAGAGTCAGAACCAGAAATACCACGTTATCTGCTTGTTTTAACGCACGTTATAGGATTACCTAGTAATTCTATATTCTTGGTATGACTTTACACCTACTCCAAAGAAGCCTCTAACTAGTAGGAGCTCGAGGCTATTGTGGAATAAAAATAACAAATACGATGACTGTATACCGTAAACAACAGACGGGCGCCTTTGTGCCCTTGGATTTATTGACGAGACCTTGACCGTGCGCTCGATAGCGTAGCAGAGGTCCTTAACCGGGGGCCTTTCTAAATCTGAGAAATTTTTCTGAGATTACTATCAAGGATTGAACAATCATGTCGTTGATCGGTGGCCAAGTGGGCATTCCTCATTAATAAGCAGGAAGTACGGCGTCGCCTTTCTTTCTTTTTCCTTCTTAGTTTCTTGGTAGATGTTTCTTGGCTATATATAATCCCACACTTGGGGCCAGCATGTGAGGAAATGTGTACCTTTTGAAACGTTTAACCTTCATGAATTCATGAAATTTAACCTTCCCGAAATTTAACCTTCATGAATTCATGAAGGTTAAATTTCGGGACTTATTCCTGTTCTGAAAATGAATGCATGTACTGATTCTGTCCTGGATCCGTGTAAATCTGGAGTTCTTAGCCTGACAAGTTTACGACGCCTGTTGCTCCAGTTACAAGCCCGACTCCTTCATTTACTCCGGATAAGTACCTCAGATCCTACAATCTCTATAAAGTGTGGTGTATGATGACACGTTAATATTGCAACTAAGCCGGAGTGTGGACAAACAAACAGATGTACGAGACAACGCAACGGGCATTGTGTTGTGTCGTCAGTTGGTAGATGCCGTAAGTTGAACGCTTGTAATATTTAGAACACTCGTGTTAATAAGAGTAACGTAAGCAATGTAACATGTAGCGTGGCTTAACGACTGCGTTAAAAGGCGTCGGTCAGGAATTAAATCCGTCTTCTCGCATTTTCGTTCTTCGTAGAATACATCTCGGGTCCTCAAAAGACACAAACCTGACTTTGGCCAGAGAAAACAGGCGAACGTACTCATGCCCATTTACAGGCTTGTTCGTTCTGGATGCCATTTTATCAATGCTTCCTTTCCCTATCCTTTCATCCACCCCTCTCTCATCCTACTTTCACCAGGTACCACAAGCAGACACCAGACGCCAGTTTGCCATCTGCATACTGTGTGCCGATAACATATATGAAGTTCCATTGTCCAGGTTAATTTTCTCTCAGTCTGTCACGCATGCCTAAGTTTGTTCGATTGGTCCCAATTCTCATTTATCATAGTGCTCAGGCAGGTGAATGTTCGTCTTCTGTCCGTTCCCATCTCTATCGGCGATGACGAACAATGCAACAGTAGTTGCGTCCTCGGAAAGCGGGAGACGAAAAATGCAAGCTAACAAGAAAGGACGTCAACTGATAAATAACTTGGACGACACAGTGTCTTCTTGCGAGGTTCTGCTGGTTACGCAAAAGGCTGTAAAGGTGATCTATAAGTGGGAGCGGCGCCAGGATTATGATGCCAACAACCTTGACAACAACGGCGTGCATTTTTATTGACACAAAATTCCTTTGAATGCTTGCATCACAGCAGCTGTGCATTCGAGTTGTTCAAGCGGGTAACGAAATGACCACAATCGGAAGCCAAGCAGCCTTTCCTCAGGGAAACCTCGGGTGTCCGGTGGATATTCGGGTCAAAGTTTCAAATGACCAATGCTTTGTGATGTTTAGCGTTGGTTTATATTTCGACACGGTTTCCACCGAGGAATTTCTGTTTTCCATGTTTCTTACACGTGCTGCAATGAGTTTTGCTGAGTGCTGCCAGTGTCAGTGTTATGCTTCGCGTGAGTGGCTCTTGCTGTCTGCGATCAAGTTGTGTCTTAGAGTGCGCGACTCTCTGCATGAATCTGCTGCAGCTTCCTTTGTTGCATAATAGATTACGTATCAATCAATATCTAATCCTTGACAGGTGTGTGATCCTTGGCTCTGAAGAAGGAATATTTTCGAGTAGTAGAGGAGTTTCGTGAACAGCTCCGTTAACAAAGGCACCATGTCTCGACACGTGTCTGCCAAACATCAGCAAACTTAGAGCCACGTGCCTTTTCAGCTTCCATTGCTTGCGTTAACACTAGGCCTTCGAGGCGAAAAAAAGAAAAGTCATCGAGAATAATACGTTTCCCTGCCTGTTCAACACACCTACCGGTCTAAGTATCCCAATTGTTTCTCATTTCGATCAGGGGATACACACATGGCAAGATTGTGTTACCCCTTGCAGGCACGTAAACTCGGCTTAGTGCGTCACCGGGCGGTACTTTCCAAAGTGGGCCACGTGACACGACCCTTTCTCCAGGAGGAAGGCCCCAACGCTCAGTGACACGCGAGAACGACGAACTGACTGGAAGAGATGCGAGCTTTTTGCCTCTCACTCCTACACGGATACCTCGCGCTTCTCTGCTGCCTCCTCTGCGCTACATCAGGTACCGTACATATACTTCACTGTACGCGACGGGGATGCGACTTCACATGATCTGTTTGTAATTATGCTCGATTTTTAAACGCTTTCGAGTGCTTTATGCCTTTTAAGCGTACCCTAGGAATGACGAGATTGACTTAAGGTGCTGTCGTTTGAACGAGGTTAACTCTATCCTGCTTCAAATGCTGAATGACCCAGATAACACATCGGCCTCATGCAATTTATTGCTTTACGTCGGTAACACAATCATGCGCGAGCAGCGCTTCACTGCACCCCAAACATTCCAGTATAAATGCTCACACCAGATTCATAGACTCGCAATCTCGTTATGTGACCTTGCACTAAACAATGACGACGTTATATTTAGCTTGCGTATTTTAGTCACACACCGGAAGCAGAAGATGAAGCGTTTCGTACAATAAAGATTGTTCTTTGCGTGTGTCTTTGTTGTGAACAACTTACGCCTAAGTTATCATGATTAAGGGAGTCCGCTCTCACAGCTTCATGGAAGCTAAAATTGTATCTCTATTTTACCTCCTTCCTTCCTTCGTTATCGTCACTATCTTGTGACAAGACGGCTTTCTACAACTCTCCTCTTACTAATCCAATGCTGTATAAAATGCCTTTTTTTATCTATCTTTCTAGGGCATGTTTCATGATTTAATGTTTTGCATTCACTCGTACCTTATTATATCATGATATCGAGCTCGGAAGAAAAGACATAATTGGGAGCAGCAAAGTTGTATGACTTCCCTGAACGACAGAAAAGCTTGGTTCACGTTAGGAGTTGTCCAGGTTGAAAGCGAATCTAGTGGTCGAGACAGTGAGGCGACACTGGTTCCATTGAGAGCGAGGCGCGCAGGCACCAATTGTGCTATCTGGAGTTTTTCCACGGCTCACCCACACGGTTCCATCACCCCCTCACCCATCACCCCTCTCTGACTACCTGTCCCAGATGACACAAATTGCACCACAGCCACTTGTCAGCCACTAATCAGATTTCAAAGTCAATCTAAATTAACGTGGAAACATATTAACTGTTACAATCTTTCCTACATTTTCTCAAACATTTAAATAATTACTATGATGCCAGAACGTCCTAATACGACTCGACGTACCTTACTAATATCACCAATTGCTTACGAAGCCGGCCCAGGATGTACTCCCCACCCGAGCACCATGCTACCACATTGGCAAGGCGATCACAGCGCTGGTCACCGTCAGGCGTCGACAAGAATATCCTTCTCGCGAACCTGTGGCATCGTAAATATCCACCACTCGTCAAATTACTTTCAGCAAGAATCAAATTCTCTAGGAGAGATCCGATGGAGATTATGCGCGCGACATTATTTCGTGGCTATCTATGGCTAAGCCGGCATCTCTAGTCAATATCATAGTCCATAATGTGACACTTGCGTAAAGACACAGGATGACAAGAAGATCACCATCAGTCTGTTTTCGTGCTGTTATATTTTAAACTGATAGCAATGATGTACGATTGGGGAAATAATACGCGGCTGATTGCACATGCGGCAGTCGTCGATTTCCACAACAGTACACATTTTGAATGCAATATTTGCCCATCATCCTATCGATTCTCGTCAAGTCCCGGATCCGACCATTAAAAGCACAATAGAAAAGATAGGGAGTGGGAAAAGACGTGAAAAATCAAAGCCATTTAGCTTGAAACTGTTGGCATGATTGCTGTGAGGGCAGACTTCAGCGCGTCCTCTTCACGGCGACTTGCGTGTTCGAGCGTTGCCTATTCTTATGTCAACGTCTTGGGAAAAGTCCAATTCTCTTTTCATATGTTGTTTCTGTGACGTCGCCGTTTGTGACCAATGGATACGTCACAACGTGACAATACCTGAAGTACAAGGTTCGCGTCCTTCATCGAATTGGAGAGGGAATGTCCCTGTTGAGCAACCGCGACGCATTGGCGGCACCGTCTGCTAATCGGGTGTCACGCCCGTAATTTGGGTGCGAGCGATGAGAGCGTATGTAACGCCGCTTCCCTTGTCGCAGACTGAAACTGACCGTGGGCTGCAAACTCGCACGAAAGGAGAGGAATATAATAAGGATAAGATAAATGCTGTCTACGAGGAAAATCCTTCATTCTGTTTTTGTACATTTGAAAGGAGAAATAAACAAATAAATAAGGAAGGAAGGTCATACTTTAAAAGCAGACTGTAACATGAACAAGAACTGCAGCCCGAGAGCACGGCAAAATTAGGTTCTGCGACAATGTTACTTGCATCCTAACAAAGTGGTTGCGGCACGAATTTTCATTTCATTTTCTTAAGAAAANAAAAAAAAAAAAAAAAACGCGCATCCAGGTGGTGGTGGTGGTGGTGTATCGTTAACAGGGGGGAGGCGTGCGGTCTGCCTGCCAAGGCTGGCGGCAGCGCATCCAGGAGTTCGTAGTAATTCTTGGTAGTCGAGGCGTGTACCAGAGAAGAATGCGCACGGGTAACGTAAGGGTTCCAGATGTTGAGCATCAAAGGTGCTAGGCTTAAGCGGTGAGGCCTTATTTGGCCTTAACTCGGTCGGCCTGGATTGCAGTCATGTACTGAACACAGTAATAACGCATGCTGCAGCAAACGTTCTGTTCATTCTTAAAATAAAGAAATAAACAAGAAAAGACATCATTTGATCGGGGGACGAGTAGTGGACCACTTAGTTTCTCATCGTTGTTCTTCACCAACGGAATAATATGAAGAAGAGTTGCAATTCAGAAAGACAGCTCCAGAAGTTACCCGAGGAAGAGACCTGCTGTTCCAGATGTGTGTAGTATTCCTACCACACTGGCGGACCACAAAATCTATACATTCACAACAGCTGGCGACTACTCAGCATGAGACTACAGACAGACAAGAGACCATTCTCAGAAACACGACAGAATGAGGGTGATGAAAAAGAAACACAGAAAGAAAAAAAGAAAGGAAAAAGAGTCCTAGACTTGGCAGGTGAAGAGAACTTGCAGTTGACCATAGGCTGGCACAACCCAGTCGTCTCTTTTGAAAAGCAAGTGACCCGCTTGAAGGGCCGTTTCAAAGCGTTCGAGCCCTCCGTGCGCCGCAAATCAAACGGAGAACGACATTTTTGACGTGAAGCGTCTATTTTGAACCTCCCCACAACCGGCGGTAGCGCTGCATACGCCTCAGCATGTCGTCCTTGGGCCCGAGGCCCAAAAGAGTTCGTTGAGACGACACGACGCCACAACACGACGTCTGACAGACAAGGCGGAGACGGCGGCGGGTTCGAAAGGTTTCGTCTGAGATGCTCCGAGCTTGCCAAAGGACCGACCTTCGTTATATATAAAAGACGACACCGTTTTCGAAATGGGGCTGTTGTTGGGCTCTTACAGTGGGGGGTGCCTAATCACTGTGCAGTTTAACTATACAGGGGAACAAGGAGAGCGACTTTTTAGTTAGTGGGCTCACGCGTCCGTTGCGTCATGTAAGCAGACTCCATACGTGGCACCAGGAATCGACATACCTTTAACAGTTCTGGTGACTGTCATTTCCTAGACAGGTAACTCTTTTTAACTGACCACAGGTCTCGCATGTGCCCGTAGCTTATCATGTTAAACGCTCTCAACAAGTCACTGCGGACACGAACCCCAACGGAGACACCGAGTCCGTATTTTATGACCTCTCTACTTCGCTCGGAACATTTATGGGAACCTGCTGGAAAAATAGATGTTGCAGCAAAAAGTGTAGGAGACAGTTGAAAACCGAA
Source organism: Ornithodoros moubata (assembly GCA_029532675.1). Classification (NCBI taxonomy): domain Eukaryota; kingdom Metazoa; phylum Arthropoda; class Arachnida; order Ixodida; family Argasidae; genus Ornithodoros; species Ornithodoros moubata. Next base: position 11,485 of record JARGYV010090096.1, read on the forward strand.
TATGCAACCTGTCGGCGAGCCTTTGAAAAATCTTTTTAAAGCCACCAGCGTGTCGCGTCTTGGCTCTCAAACGCTTTTTAAATGCGCAGGGGGCATCACCGTTCTGCGGGCCGTGCAACGCTTCGTGAAATTGCCCGGGTTAAAAGCGTTGTTAAATAAGGAATGAGTACTTTGGCATCTCTGGGGCTGGTTTCTCTGTTTGGATAGATGAAACGAAAACAAGGAAGCTCCAGAGAGAGAGAGAGAGAGCACTCGCTTTGAATAATAAACATTGGAATTGTGTTTCGTATTCAAATCTGCATTCTGCACTGACTGTACTAGACAGTAAACGTGAATTTTTGCATGCAGTGACCACAGGACCTTCAGAGAAGACTGCACTGGAGAGCAAAGACTTGGAGACTGGTCTATTCAAGCTCATCGTACACTGTACGCCGTTCCTTTCCTATTCTTCAAGGATACTACAAATAGACTGTCTTAATGGCACTCTGAGGTCGATATAATAAAGAGCTGGTAGTCAGTTACAATTCTCGCCCCTAATTGAATGGATGTATAAACGGCAAGTCAAGCGAGCAAACAAAGAGTTAACGGGGCTTACCCAAACAATCATTCTCCTCGTTAGTGTGCCTTCAAATGCCATTGTGTCTTGAGCCCCAAATTCGCTTCGTTAACGTCAACTGGCACTCACAACGTAGAAGATTCATATACGAAGTCCCCTTCCGATGCGCGAAGGATATCATTCTGAAATCATGATTGACCTTCGTCATGCTATGCGGTGAAGTTCTCATTGGAGCGCAGAGCAGCACAAGGCCTGGTTTGAATACCGTCAACCATCTTTATAGTGACGTCATTTGTGTTCACGCAGCTTTTGCCGATGGACTCGCTCGTGAACTTGCAGACGGCTTAAGCCCGGAGCTAGCGGAAAAATTAAAAGAGAAGCTTCGAGAGCTTCCAGACCACATCATGCATCATCCTGCCCTCAGCCAAAAACATTTATGGGTTGGAAAAGGAAAACCACCGATGCACCACCGAAGAGACGCTGACGGGAAAGACAGGCACTCACTCGCCGCAAGGTAAGCCGTGGTTCACTTGTAGACAGTAGGTTAAATTTTTCTTACATGCCAACTGCATTGGCTTCACATATTTTGCACGTTAAACCTTCCTCCTTCATCAGAAAAAGTATCGATATTCCCCAGAGCTGAACACAGCCAGAACTAGGGAAAGTTTCAAACATACACAGAAGGGCAGGGCGCAAGGTTAGTGATATCCTGCAGCGATTTTCAGGCGCAAGTGGATGATGCAGAAAAGGGACGGGCCAGCGGTGTCCCTACCTTCGGAAGAAATCTGCCAGACGACGACGCAGTGGGAACAGTTGAACCGTACCCAAGACTATGATGGTCGTGAAGTGGAGATCGTCCAGGACGAGATCCAGCAGTATGTCTTTTCCTACAGATGTGTCAGCACAAACAATGCCTGCAACGCCATTTCTACAACGTAAGTGCGCTCTACATCGTCACAAACGACATTTGGCTGTTTTCGGTGGAGCCGCCCATGGTAGCGAAGCTTGCTGAATGAACCTCTATGTGCCATAGAGGAGATCACCCTCATTTCTTGCACTTGCCCTTCACGTTCCTGCTTATGCTCCTTTCAGACGGTGATCCACGATATCCGGATTTGATCTCGTACATAAATAGTGCCATAGTTCATATAGCGCTGCGATTGCGGGCAGGAACCCGCCACATGCCCTCAAGTTCACTGTAGTAATCTGGCGTTGGCAAATAATATGTGCTGGACGCTGATGATCTTAATGTCTTTAGCGACCACACGAGACGTTGATCACCTGTATACCGATCACCGGGAAACGCCTGGACTATATGATATCCTCGTCAAGGGAAGCGGCCTTAAAATGTTTCGGCGTACTACGTATTTCATTATGACAAACAGGATAGCCTTAGGAATGTCTTTAGGATTAATTTCAGAGACACACTTCAGTTGTTGACAGCGGCATAGCGGTTAGCCTGCAGAAAGCGCTAGTGTTCCACTGGTCATGCCAATAGCCTTGGGAGCAACTTTTGTAACACGACAGACACTGCAACCCGTTTACGGAGACGCGGTCAAGTGGAATTGGAAACATCAGACACGCGGATCAGAAACGAGAGGACACGCATGTGTTCAAAGGACTAGAGTCTGCGCGTCATTCCGATTCCAGTTTGGGCGCTACCGAGAACTTACGTACTACAGATCCCACCCAGTACATCGCAACGCGATTGAACACACTCGCATCACCACCGTCACGGGGACTTTTACATCGCCTCTAGCAGTGGCTATTGTGCGCAAACGATACACGTGATAGATGACAGCAGTAAAATCCCGTGCCCGTGAATTTCCCCAGTTCCTTCCTTTTTTTTTACGTGGGGGTTTTTCCTCGAGGAACACCTGTCTTGCCTATTCTTATTCCGCTAATTTCACCCTTGTGCTGTTCTTCGAAATCACGTGTATGGCATATGGTGCTTTCGAGGGCGGCCTGACGCGACACAGTTTGAGCAATGTCATGAAATGCTCAGAATACGAAGAACGTACCCTTCGTATTCTGAGCTGTTGATGTCCACTGGAAAGTGTAAGAACTAACCAGGCTGTGTTCATGCCTTGCCGATTATTTGTTCGTACTTCTGTGCTGTGGCGAGCTGTTGTGGGCATAAAATAGGCAACCAGTTTGAAAGTGAAAAGAAAGAAAGAAAGGAGCACTGACAGATGACACTGATTACCTTCTAGGTACAACAGTGAGTGTACGGAACGTAAAGGATGGATGTACCTCTACTACCGACCGCTTGAAGGCGAGGACAAGAACGCTCGGTGGGGTTATGTCTCTGTGAACCATCACTGTGTGTGCAAGGTGACGCCTAAGGGAGTGATTTAAGTGACGCTGTCGCGACTATAAGTTACTTCCAGCCGCCGGCACGCACACAGAGAGAGTGACTTTCACAGTGATCGAAAGAAAGTGGCTCCAGTATTCGGGATGTGCTGGCGGACACTAAAGTTCCATAGAAAAAAAAAAAGTGTTTTTATGTGGACCATGGACTCCACTATTCATTGTATAGCTTTTGGACACTTGAAAATCTTTCTCAACTGCGTGTTTGACCTCTGGGATGTTTCGGACCGGTGTCACACGACTGCCTGTCGTAGCTGGCCTAATTTTTGAGTTGGTTCAGGTGTTGATCAGCGCGCATAAAAGTGGTTGTGGTTTCACAGGAAGTGCTACACGAGCCACGGGCATTCGCAGATGCGGAACAGCACTGCACACTTCAGCACGAATCGGATGTGTAGGATGTGCTTCGTATGACATATTCACATCTCCCTCTATGACGAGACTATTGCGCAATCGACGTTGTGCGTAGATAGGCTCTAAAACGTGATCACGAGGGCAATTGTTCACCACGGTTTAGATACGCGCACTATACTATGATGCAGATCTATCTGCACGCGTAGCGATTTCATCCTGAAACATCTCGAGCAACAGTTCAAGAAACTTCGGAATCTTCTGAACAGATTCCACGCTTATGGGATATCATCTCGATTCGATTAACGAAGATGGCATGACGTACAGTTGCGGATTTCATTCATCAGCAGTATTAGCTTCCCTGAACTACGTATTTATTTTATCTAAGCTTTCGGTATTCGTTTTTGTCCAGTGTCTCCAGAATTCTTATATACTGTTTTACATGGTTTTCATCCCTCCTGTGCTGAACCCAAGCATAACCTTGTACACATTCAGAGTATGTATCCGCACACATCGGTATCCCGTCACGATCCAGTATCCACTCATCCTTGGCTTGCAATGTTGAGACCGAGCACAAAGTGATGTTACAGTATTCATGGGACGCGTACGAAAGTCTACTAACTTTCCCGTGATTTTGCAACGAAGTTAAAAGAAAAGATACAAAAATTCTTAGAAAAAAAAAAAAAAAGAAAGAGGAAAGGAATTAAATCATTTTCTGCGTGTTGTGTTCGCGCGCTTCTTACTTCCCTCAAGATGCATCACTCTGAAAAAGCGCAAGTTGCCGACGAACAGGCTGCGCTCATCGCTCATACAGTGTGTGTGTGTTAGTCCTGTGACGCGAGTGTTTCTATTCTTCAAGTTAGTGGTCGAACGACTCCCTATATGCCAACGCTCTGGCGACCGACACAAATTGTGTGTATTCATGTGGGCATTAGTGCATAATGACCGCAAATGTTATAACTGCGTACGCGTTACAAAACGCTCTCAGGTGCGCGAACGGTACCGTTCTGTAATAACCGAATAAGCGTCGCAAAAAGTCGGCGCCTACAGTTTTTCACCAATTAGGTCGAGAGAACGATAATATTCCGAGTCGTGACTGGTCTTCACCGTGTCACGAGGTCAAGTTCTTGTTTTAGAATACATAATAGTAGGGAATCCTTCGATCCATTGGTGTGGCAAGCATTTTCCACAGCGGAAACGTTTGTGTGTGCAGCGTCGACGTCCTCTATGTATACCCCCAGTATTCGTATACATTTGACGCGAATGTTCCGCGATGTCATTGATTCGCGTGTAAATAAAATAAATATGATCATAGAATAAATGTTGTCATGCACTGAACTCAAGCGCATGACTTGCATGTAGAACACTGGAATCTGAGTCAGCGCCCTTCCTTGGCATGCAAAGTATACGTGTCTGCACCACGTCATGAAAAAAGGTGAGGACGAAGAGAGCTTGAGATTACGCCATAGGTACAGGGATTCCACCGCCAAGAAAAAAGTAATGCCTCACATCATAACCACTAGCGACGCAGGGAGAAGACATCTTTTATCAGCAGCTGCGAAATCACGTTGGCTTCTGGGCTATTCACCCTGCGCAATACGTAAATATGCACATAGCTTATGGTCATGAAAAATCGATCTGACGACACACTGGACGACGAGAGGTGGTATGACACGCGGAATATACTGACGATGTAACATTCGACAGTACACACATGTAATGATCAGCCGAGGTCTACTCTATCATGCGGTTATAAATGTACTTAATATATACATTAAAAACACATCGATGCACGACATTAAGTTGTGTTCCGAGCTGACTCGTCGTCACTTCTTGTTTTCCTTTAGAATAGTAGGCTCAATACTGCCGGCCTGGGAACAGGGTCTGCGAAGCTTTTCTGCTTCGGCGAAGACTTCGTGGGTGACGACCTGTTCCCGTTTGATCCTCTGCTGGACTGACCGGGGAACATCCGGAATGATGGCGGCCACCATACCGGTCACGCTGAACACCACGTGCTGTCAACAGGAAAACATTTTCAGAAGACGCCAGGTTGTTTCTGATAAGGAAACTCCAGGCTGTTGCTTTCTACCCAGCGTCAAGCAAACGAACCAGCCCCTCAAACTGTTGGAGCCTACACTAAATAAAAGGCATCACCAGTAGGGGCGGAAAGACATGCAAAGCTTTGCAACGAAGACGCCTATGCTGTTCATCGTGAGCACGAACGACTGCGTGAGGTATAATGGGTTCATAAAGTTTCCGCCGATTCCAACACTGAGGTGTCCGGTAGGAGCAAGCAGGACTAAAACTAAGATAAGTAGGGACGGCAGAACGTTAGGATGACTTTCTACAGAAACGTGTTCACTAAACCTTTTTCCCACACTGCTTGTGTTACTTCCTACAAGTCAGATTGGTCGTGAAGTTTCGTATCATTCTTAGAGAACACGGCAGTTTAGGATTTGACATCCAAGCGCGCGCACAAAGCCATGCCATATTCTCACCTCGAAAATGACGACGAAGAAGAGACGAGCAGCGAAAATGTGCCAGTAAGTGAGACTCAACTGGTACTCATTTGGAGTACCTGGAGGTTCCCGGTAATCCATGTACCTAGATAAACAAAACGAAGGAAGAGAGAGAATTGGAACGAATGTTCCGCAGCTCCACCATACGCTGTTAGGTTCGCCACGCGTGGTCCCGAAAATCGACACTGCTTAGAATGTGCCTGCAAACCCGGATGGAACACACGTGTATGAACGTTTCAATGTCATAAAGTCTACCCCTGAGCACTTTGGTATTTCGCTGTACTTTAGGCACACACGTCCCAGCAGTACTCCAGGAAGCCAAGCCGTTCCTTTACCTCCCGTATGAACCTGTACTTCCATATGAGATGGTCATAAGGATGATCGTCTATGACAGAAGGGGTTTATATCGGCGGCATGCATAAGGTACAGTCGCACCTCACTTTCGGCCAATAGGAAGCGACATACACAATATCATTATGCGATTTTGACCGATCGGACGATATCCTTGTGTACATGTTCATCTCTCTCTGTAGAGTACATTACCGCTGTCCTGGGTTTGCGAAAAAGAGCAATGTCACTACTACACCACGATTTCGAGGGGAAGTAGGAAAGATTCCCGCGCATACTGCTATGTTCAGAAATCTTGACTGGGCCGTTAAACCAGCGGAATTCTTTCCCAGGAACAGCATGATTGTCCTCTACCTGCACTGCTTTATGACGATGCCGTCCAGCGTAGCGTTCTCCGGTCGAGTGTCGTCGTCGTAATCACTTGTGTCGAACGTGGACATGGTGAAGTTTACGAAGCCTCGCAAAGACCTGTCTGTCGTGTGCACCAGCCCGTACAGAAGACGAGGAATAAAATCACTCGTGTAAGCGATCAAGAAGGCCTGAATGAAAACAAGAAAGGTCAACAAATCCACGTCAGCATCCATGTCAAGAGGACATTCCAGCTTTTTCTTCCCACATGAGGCACATTAGCCAAAACAAGAGAGAGAGGTCTTAATGCACGCGGTGCCATCGGCAAAGGAATGACAAAGTCCAACACGAGAGGACTTGACACTTTGATGTAAAGAGTGGGAAGAGTGAGCCGGTATATGCCCCTCAGACTGAGGTTGAAGTCAAGACTGATTGCCATACATTACATATAACGGCGAATATTGAAATTCCTTTCAGGATCACCTGCCATGCTCCTGGAAGCGTAAGTGAACAAAGTTTCAGAACTGTGTTACCATGTGGAACTAAAACTAACCTATATTTGATACCCTTTGTGCAAGCGGCCTCCGAAGTTGCGACGTGTACTTGTAAGCATCCAAACGAATTTCTACAATGTTGTTCAGAAGCGCGAAGAACGGGGCTAAAGGAAAAGCGGCCACGAACAAGGTGACGAACCCGAACTGGATTGCTGAAAGCCAATGACGCGCAGCTTGGAAGAACGGACGATTAGAACGAGCGCGGTGCGCTTCAATTCTGCCCGTAATGTACGCTGTGTTGACGGAACGTTAAGCATGCCATTAATGGGGTAACTTGAATAATATGAAAGGTACCCATTTCCAGGTACTCGTAGAAGAGAGAGAGAGTTGTCCATGGTTCCAGGTCGTAGTCCAACTCCCAGCGGGCCAGGGCTAGAACCTTGCTTCCTCGAGCATCCATCTGCCCTTTCCGTCTCCACGCCCTCCACCAGTTCATCATCAGTCTACGACAACAATCACATCAAAATATATGTCACCGGCAGAAAAAGTGGAGAAAAGGAAAGTTGTGAAGTGGACAGTCCCTGGTACCCGCTCCAGGTAAGTTAAAAGTGCTGGTATACCGGTTTCGGTGGCTCGGTTGGTAGTGTGTTCGCCTTCCGAACCTAAAATTGCGGGTTCGACCCCGCACAGGACGCCAGCAATTCGGTGGCAGGAAACGAATGTAAAATACAATGTGCCAAGTGGTGAGATTTCGGCACCCTTTAGGTGGCCTAAATTAATCCACAGAGCGACCAATGCAGCGCAGACATTGATCACAGTTCTTTCGCAACGTGGATTCCAGAACTATCCTTATGGAAGTGTTTATAGATGGTTAGGCGTTATGCGCGATGCACCAACGTTAAGGTAACTTTCTTTTTTATATATATGAGAGCCTTCACAAAAGCCACACCCTGAAGAGAACCTCTGCTTAACGAAAATAACCGCTGTTTGCTCCAAGCAACCATATACTCACGGCTGTCCTATTTCCTGAACGTTACTGATGACCTGCTTGCCCACCATGATTATAGCCAATTGAACGCAGACTTCATATAGACATCCACCTTCACACTGAAAGTGAAACAGGTGTGCGTTTTATGGGCATGCTCATAAGGCCGCGTAAGGCTGCGCTTACCGTGTCTAAGCTGTATCCGAAGAGTGTGCCCGGCTTGCCTGGATAGCCGCTGAACCTTGATAAGAAAAAGGCAGCACTGATAAGTAAACTTCCCGCTAGAAACGTGAATGAGTATCTAAAAGTTACACCACCCACTTGCTCTCGTTCAAACTCGATGAATAAGCACATTACAATATCAAAGACTGTCCTGAAACAGAGACAACTAAAGTCAAGCCAGTCATCTACTGCGTCGTGGTGGAAGAGCCACGGCATGGGCGAGATAAGAAAGGGCTAGATAGACACGGAGGTTGAACCATAATGCTCGCTCAGTACCGTGACTCTCATCGGGACTGCCTTATCGCATTTTTTTCTTCCTTCGTTATGCGAATAGTATCATTTCCATACGTGTAATCATATTGCAGCAGGACGTTAAAGATGGTTCTGTTTTCCTCAAGGCACAAGCTATAAGGCCCCTAAAGAGAGAATTTATCGAAGGATTCCCTCTCACCTTCCTTTGAAGAAAGCGATGTAAATAAGTGAAGAATACGTGTTAAGGAATGTGAACAAGAACATCTTGAAGGTGAAGCTGTCTTCATATTCACTTTGAGTGCGTGGTCGCTCTGTCAGCAGAACAAACAAACAAAATAAACACCTTAGTTCAAATCATGCCGTGCTCGACGACTCACCAATGTCCGTAAGACGTGTGGCGATTCGGCAATAAACCTGCACAGCGACAAAGAAACCAGATGATTGCAATGATAGAGACACAAGTTTGAGGCCCTCCTTTCGAGCTCGAAAATGAAAACTCGCGAAATGTAAGAACCTTGTGATAGAGCCCACCAAATGTCTTGGCTGGATACGCCTTCTGGTATTTGCCAATTAAATGAATTAATGAATTAAATGGGTATATTTGCTATTTTCTGCCAATGGAGGACTGAACGACATCATTCTGAATAGCGACGCGTTCACATTGTACTACGTTCTGCCTGGGGAGTTTCTGGCTTTGCAGTTATGTCTTTACCTTCTGAAGCTGACCACTGTGGAGAAATCAATCATACAGACGGAATCATAAAATCGGAATTAGGAAACAGACACCCGCGCTCAGTTCGTTATGTCATGGTAAGGCTGATTCAGTGTTCACGCTTACCCTGTTCATGGCTAAAATGATGATCAAGTTGAGAAAGGAAGCACTAATGGCTGTCGCGACGTGGGCGAGCGCTCGCAGGTTCTGGTTGCGCAAAAGCAACGCCACAAGGATGATACGGTACGCGATGATGCCAAACACGGTGCAGATAACCAGGCACAACTAAAGGATGAAAAAACGTAATGAAGGGTCAGCTTGAAAGATATGGCACTTCCGCCTTAGTTTTTTCGGAGCGCTCACCATGAGGAGGACAACCGAGTTGACTCCTGAAATGCGGGCTATCTTCTCCCATAATGGGACATAAGGTTCGTATTGCTATGGAACAGCACAATGGATCAGGCACAACACAGATGTGGATTGCATAACATATCAGGAAAGGGATGTACACGTACCATGGTGACCGGGTTCAACTTGTAAACCGTTGCCTTCGCTTCGTACTCTGGATTGACGATTTCCTGCAGAAAGTGCCGATAATTCACGCAAAAGTCGACAAAACTTGAAGCGCTCATTCAAAACAAGAAACGACGCGGTGATATCGTCGGATGTAATTGTTTGTAGCTCATAAACCTGTGGTCTGCAGAACAATTTGATCCCAAGAACGCACGAAATCACGTACCTGCGACGCCTTCCGGAGGAACAGCACGACAAAGAACAAATATTTGGATAAATAAGTGCCCCCTTTCTGTCAGGACAAAGCATCATAGAAAGTACAACTCCCCGCTGTGAAATTGTTCACAACCGACAGGACATGGAAGCAGCAATATCTGCTGGAAATTGGAGACTGCTGACACACACAGAGGGGATTAAAATTCCGGGCTTTAATAAAAAGGGCAAGTGGGATATTTAGAAACCCAGTTTGTGAAAACACTTTATATACAAAGATGGACGGAAGAGAGATTGGAAACGGATGTGCCAACCATCTTTTGCCGTGCAAGAGAGATCAGAATGAGCGACCTCAAGAGGCACCAAAAAAAAAAAAAAAACGTATTAAGTTGGTAAGCAAATAATTAATGTTGGGAGGGTAAATGCTCCGAGACTTTCTTGCTACTACGCAATAAACCGGAGCAACACAGAGCATGCGACAACTTGAACCCGGCCATCGCTGTATAAAGTGCTAGGCCAGTAAGAGTGAGAGGTAGCAAATGTACGTACTTCACTCTGTCCGCGGTCCAGCAGAAAACAGTAAGAGATAAACTGTTAGATAAAGCAAAGTAATACCAGCCGACCAAGAACACGGAGAAAACAGTGGTGAGAACCAAGTGCTTTGAACCGCAGATGTAATACGCGGGAGGTGGGAATATGAAATCGGAAATGTATATCTCGTTGTTTCTTAAACAACGGTCTAAAACTCGAAGGAGCACAAACAGCAGACACGAAGGGGCCTAAATTTTTGGTCCTCCTCGCATATCTGCTTGCAGGTTCTTATTACAGCTGCTTTTGTTGTGCAGCCCTGACTCCTACACGGTGCCACTATCCACACTTATCCAGCGGTACGCGTTTACAGTGTAACAGAAAGGTACCAAATGACCTCTTACGGCCTGTATAAAGACAAGGCATGGTGTCATACCGACAGCGTCATTCGCATAACATAATTTTCTGGTGTACTCGCCTGCAAATAGTTTGCAAAATCATGATGATGATGATGATGATGATTCGGGTTTTCACGACGCATGGGCTACTTTGGCCATAATGCGCCAAACGATGATTATAAGTGACTAAGTAAAAAATATATGTATAACACTAAAATATTAGGTGAATGGTTAGTGACTAAAATCATAGATCTTTTAAAACTCCTTACCGTGATTGTATCGAGGTCCGTCAGGTTCCATTCCCAGCCAAGAACTGCCTGTTTCCTCTTCCACAACTCGATGAATATCGTCGCTGCGGAATTATACTACAATCATGCACACTGAACGCTCACAAATGACCACTCCCATTGTGAACATCAAGTGAAAAACGTATCCCTGAGATAAACATCAAGAGAACAATATCTGCCGGATGGTCGCGTTAATCGCTGTTGGTTTAATAGCTATCACTTCAAATGACGCCCTTCTCTTTTAACAGCAGTCCATGCAAACCACTCAACGAGAGCTTCCTGGTTTTGCTGGTTTCGCTGAAATCAGCTTACCCCAGAGGGCAACGAAGACCGAGAAGCCAACTGTGGCCGGGTTATCGAATAGGTAGACAATCTGAAAGCAAAAGGAAAATAAATCCCATGTGAAACACTATGTAGGCTCCAAAACAGCAGCGGGTTATTCAGGACCCTTTATGTACCATTTGTACAGGTCCGGGATAGCTTTCAAAGGCATTTAGGCTCTATTCGCCACGTTCATCTATAAGCACCCACCTTGCTGAAAGTGCACTTGGAGGACAAGTAGTCGTATGAGCAGCGCTTTTTGCAGGGAGGGCACAAGATTATTTTCCCCGAAATCTGAGGGTTACATGTTTCTTTCCTGTTAAGACGATGCACGTGACAAGATTAGATCAACGTTGGTTTCTTCGACACGGCAGCGAGATACAAACGTACGTTGGTGTGTTGCTGGTCATTTCCCAAATGCCGTACAATGTTGTCAAGAAGCCAAAAAGAGAGGGCAAGAAGAGCATGGACGTGTAGAAGCCAAGCCAGGCGAAATAAAGACCTGTCTTCTCGCCAAAATAACGCCTGCATGGAACGCGTTAGAGTACGCGAAAACTTGTCTTGTCCCGAGAAGGTGCATGACATCGATTAATAATAATAAAAACTCTTAAAAAGCGATGACTGTTATGTAAGTATGTGACATAAAAACAGGTTTTATGAACCCCACGCACAGGTAATGGATTTTTTCGTAAAATTAATTTTCGTTCAAGCACAAAGAAATATCCCCAATTACCTGATAAGATTCAGCGGCTGCTGTCTGTACCAGGCTGCAGGCCGAGCCCACTCGCTGTACAAAATCTAAAGAAGAAGATCATCATTCGAAATAGGCCTCAAGGCTCACTAGAGCTCTCAATCTGCACGCGGAGCTGAAACATCTCATCATGAAAATGGGGTTCCCATAGTTATGTCGTGGCGCGGGTGAGGACATTAGAGTTGAAGACAAGGCACGCACTTGCACGACGCAACAGCTGGGCACTAAAGCTACATCTAGATATGCGTTTCCTGAAGAAATTTCTTGAAGCAGAGATCACGTGATTGTCTATGCGGTCGATGTCAGGAACGTGTGGACGCAGCTGCGACACGGTTCCATATCGGAAACAAAATGAAATTACCCTGCGTTCCGTCCGGACTTCAGTTAACGGATCGAAGGCTCCGGTTCCACAAGAGCCCTGATGTGGGTTCCAACAGAAAGAAAGATATGTGTAGTTAGTTGACGTCATTCTGAAGAAATGGTGAATTAATTTAGGTGCTTTCTCCGTCACGCAGGAAAGTCATGCAGCGAAGTATATAAAAAAATTCAGTAACGGCATCTGTGTATTGGAGGTCGGTGTGACCCGGCGGTGCGTTAGAAAA
>JARGYV010090104.1:5208-16220 GCA_029532675.1 Ornithodoros moubata
TAAAGAAAAATATGAGGAGGGTGGCTGCACGGAATAGTGCGTCGGCTACCTGACATGACAAATGAGATATAACTCTTCCCCCTGTTGTGTTGTTGTTGTGTGGGTTTTCTCGTTCTTCAATTCTCACAAAGGGAAATTTCTTCTGATATTCACTTTAGTATAGGTGAACTGGCCCCTATATATATTATAAAATTCTACCAAGGGGCGTGCTTTTTGTCAACTTCCAAAACTTGATTGGTGGCTAGAAAGTTGGGCGTCGTTCCCCCAAGAGATGGCAGGCTTTCGATGACATCGGAGCTCAATGGACACCGTCGTCAATCTGGTTCCCCCTCGTGGAAGAGGCAATGCGTCCGAAGAGGATCACTGTGTTCCTTGACGTCAAAAGAGCCTGTGACACTGTCAGCCACGCATACCTTCTGTATGCTTAATGCGGGCTGAGGTGCCACGTAAAGCCTTCCATTGGATCGCCTCTTTTTTGAAACAAAGATCAAAACGCATCTTCGTCCGAACAAGAGAAGGCTATCCCACACATTCCCCAGTTTCCCAGGGGCTGTCACAAAGCACTGTCTTCAGCCCGCTGTTATTCAATGTGGTCACGGAGTGCCTTACGGGGTGTCTGCCAGTCAAGGTAAACCTATCCATCTATGCGGACGACATTTCCGTTTTGTCTTCCGACAAATCCAGACCAGCACTTCGGCTGCGGCTTCAACGTTCACTAGATGGAATTCGCACATACCTGCTGCGAGCAGGAATGGAAATATCTACAGAGAAGTCCGCTGCGCTCCTTATTATTCGGAAGCACTTCTCCAGGTTCAGCTTGTTCGTCGGTTCAGAGGCCGTTAATCTTGTGAAACACCACCGATTCCTCGCCGTAATCTTCGACTCGACTCGGTCATGGAGACATCATATAGACACCTTACAAACACCAGCGCAGCACCGCATCAGTGTGATTCATCGTTTTGCAGGAATTAGGTGGGGTCAAGATGACAAGGACCTTCTCTTGCTCAAAAATGCTTTGGTTCCAGGCTCCCTGATATACAGTCTGCCAATGCTCTTTCGAATCTCAAGGGTCAACGAACAAGGACTTCGGGCCATCCTGGCGCGCAGCCTGGGAGTATGCTTGGGCGTGACACGAGGAGCAGATACCCGTATGGTAGTAAAAGAAGCCAAGGACCTTCCTGTGGGGGTCCTTCGTTACCGGGAGACCGTCCGGCATTACCTACGCCTGCGAGCACACCATCAACGCCATCCATTCATTTGTTCGCAAACTCGACACTCGGAAACACGCCTCTCCTATATCGCCTCCATCAGGCCTGATGTCGCACGTTTGCTATCGAAATCACTAGTGGTGCCGACCCCAACGTGGACGCTCTTCACGGCTACAATTTGCACTTCCATCACTGGCCTCAAGAAGAAGAAGAGTCTTCCGACACCGGTTCTCAACCAGCTCACCCTCGACATCGTCCACTGGTAGCACAACTGTATGCACGGACGGTATTTGCAACAGAGACACGTCTACTTCAGCTTTCGTCGTACTATCTATGAACGTATCATACGGGAATAGGCTGTATCTTTGCGGATCACCAGTAGCCGCGGAGCTGTACGCAATCCTCTTCTTCCTGGAGCACGCGGCAAGCACAACCCATCAGCTATGGGCCCTTTACAACGATTCCAAGACGGCGTTACACTATATGGCACTAATGGGCATCCGTGGGTCTCTTCTCCAATTGTGACCGACATCCTGACCTGTCTGAAGAACCTGGAGGAACGGGGTCACACCTGCCTGTTTCAGTGGACCCCAGGCCACTGCGAAAAACGGGGTAATGAAGAAGCCGACTCCCTTGCGGCCGCTTCCCACCGTGACAGTTGCGTGACCGCCTCTTCGTGCTCCTAATCTTGTTTCGTGGTGACAGGTGATGCCTTCTGCAGAAGAAAACTTCCCCAATGGCGTTCCAACAGTGGTGTCGGGAGGTCCCGGATCAATGCCTGCTTTACGCTGTGGACCTAGCAGTGTCGTTCCAAATGCCCAGGCTGATTTATCGTCCTGTGAAATATCTGCTGCACAGGCTACATTTGAATGTGGCATTTACGCCATTTTATTGCCACAAGCTGGGTTCTTGTGCAAACCCACTTTGCTCCAGGTGCAATGTTACTGCGACCATAGACCACGCTGTCCTATATTGCCAGCGATAGAACGGGAGGGACGCACTTAGGTCCGTGTTCCAACGTCTCCAGCGGCTCCTTAATCTGTCCTTCATCCTCGGGCCGTGGAATAGCCCATCAGGACATGCCGCGGCCCTTCAGGCAACTGTCAGGTTCCTGCGCACCACCGGCCTCCTTGACATTTTGTAGGGCAATGCAGTCCGCACGAGATCTTTCCTCGTGGCACCTCCAGCATCGCTGACCCTCAGTACACCTGCATCCATCAATCATACCTCACCCAACCGCCAACCGCAATGGAGTAGCATCCCACAAATAGCGTGGAAAAATTCCCTACGTCACCATAATATAGTTGTTGCTGTTCCAAAGCAGGTCTCTAGGTCGCTTCTTACTTGGTTCCAATCCCAAAACAGAGAAGTTTTATAGTACGCAGCAAAAGGATGAAACTTTACCAGCTAGAAACCTGAAGCATCAAGAATCAAATGACATTTGTATGCGTACCACAAATACATTTTTAGGCCATTAAAACAGCGCAAAATAGTGGCGCACGCTATCTTTCGATTAGCTAAGTCAGGCTTTTCGCTCTAAGAACAAAGTAATGAGGCTTCGCTGTGTTTGCAGCCCTTCCTCTAGAGAACAATGTGGGTAGCTCACAAAGGGAGGCAACTTGATGCTCCCCTTTCCCCATTAACGTTGTCATCTACAACTGAAGATCCCTTTCCGTCCTCATTTCTTTCCTAGCCAAGTCAGACGAAGCTCACGCTGTTAACTCGTATGATTAATATATGTGCATGCGCCTGTGTGCGGTAAGATAAGCCGCTACCAAACACGATTTTCCGATGAAATTGATGGTACTTAGTGTAAAACGCTTAGGCCATCAATGAAGTGATATTGGTAGGACTGCATCGCGTCTGGCACAAAAAAAAAAAAAAAAAAAAAGTAGAGAAATGAGTTTCTCGGCAAGATGACCGTTGCGTTGAGGGCTGTAGAGAGCACAGACCAAATGAAATGTTCCACGGCCTCCGAGGCCACACAGTGAAACCACATTGGAGAAGCGCTGTAGGAGTGTGAAACCTAATGGTGTGTAGATGGGAGTTTAAGCTAGGAACATGGCAGCAGAGACGTATAAGAGTAATGTCGCATTGACGCGTAGCAGACAGGCCGTGGCTCCATCGGGAGCGCAAGTGAGTGTATTGACGTTGATTTGTCCCAAGCAGGTGTGGGCTGCGAGGCAGCCAGTGATTAAGAATGGGTAGTCTCCTACTGAAGGGACGAGGGGCAATGCCAGCGACAACTTTGTCAACCTGTCAGCCTGACCCATATGATATCCCACAGTGTCCAGGGATCCACGTGATTAAAATTTGGCTGTATGGAAGAACTGGATTGATTGTAGGCTAGCTGGTAGGATGTTCAGTCACAAAGGGGTCTGTGATGACCATGACCCACGTAGCTCATGGCGGTAGACTCCTTAAGGCTAGAACATAGGCAAGCAATTGTGCTTCACAGCAAGAGCAGAAATCAGGCACTCGGAGTTCGGAGAGGCAGTTAAGGGCCGGGATAAGAATTTCCGCACCAGGCTGTTCATTTACCACAGACGCGTCTGAGGCGACAATAAGGTACGTGGGGTGATCAGCGAGGTGACTTTCCAGAAGTCTGTTAAGAAAGAGCACAGGGACATTTCTGCAGTGTGGAAAGATGCCCAACGATGCTATGGAGAGCCAGTTGTTGGCCTGGGCCAGATGTATCCGTGGGAGATTAACGTCAATTTTCACTAGGAGTTGGGAGACGTATGCGGCCTATGTCAAGACCATGCTGTATCGAATATATAGGGCATGGATCGTCACATTAGGGGGTGACAAAGTAAGCAGATGAAGGTCCTGATGGTTGGAACGGAGAATCGAGGTATTTCAGTCTGGAGACATAAAGAAGGCACGTGTGTTGAATCAGGAGCTCTAATACAATGCCAGATGTCAAAGGGTTGTCGAAAACGAGGTCTGAAGACTTTGATGCGATGAGAAGTAAACTTATCTGATCGGCCCAAAAATATAATGCATAAAGATAATCTTGCATTCGTAGACGGACCTGCTCCGGTGCACGCTGCTATTTTCCCTTGGGTTTGCGTTGGAAAGTGTAGTGCACTTAGCACCGACCGCAAATCGATTGATATTTTTCAGTGCTTATATTTGTTGAAACCCTTATAAGGGGGCCATACGGGGTCAAGATGAGCTTGTCCAAGTATGCTCCTCCCATAAGGTTTCCAGCAAATCTAAGCACTCGAAAATATCATTCTGTTTGACGGTTGGTGCTAAGTGCAGTACTTTTTCCCTATCAAAGCCAAGGGAAAGTAACAGTGTAGGGGCAGAGGTGAACTATGCTACGTCGTCCACGGAAACAGATGGAAGGTGAACATCATGATGTTATATAGTATAGGGGACAGCACCGATTCTTGATGAAGACTGCAGGTCTGAGAGCATAGAGGAGCTGTAATAGAGTTCTTGCTGCAGTAAAAGGAGCGGGAGGTCCAAAACTTTGTGACCCAGGCGACGAGGTACACCGTAATGTTCAGCACGTGGAGCAGCTGGAAAAGAACAGGATGCTCGGTACGCATGGCAGGAGGCGTTTGTTCGAGAGTTAGGTTTGGATTTTTTCAAGCAGCTGTCGTTCGATGGTCTTTACCAGAATCGATGTCAGAGCTATGGGCCAGATATTGTCCAGTTGCAACCCCAACGGTGTTCTCCTTTCTTTCTTCCTTTTTTGGCACCAAGGCTATTTCCCATGATGGAGAGATCTAGGCCTTCCAAATGATGTGGTCGACAATTGATAACAATGCTTTGTAACCACTAATGCGACACATCATTTCCACGGAAGCATTTCAGCATACTCAACGCTCTGCGACGACCAAATTGAGAATTCCATTGGCCAGCATCATTTCTGCGTTGACTCACATCCTTCCTGTTAAAAAGCGATTCCAGCTTATCAGATTAAAGAGAAGGATCATCTCGAGGAAGATAACATCGACCCGACGCGAAATTTGTCTCAAAACCTAACGGAGGTCGTAGATACCCGTCGGATTTTGAGTTTGCAAAGCGCCTAAACATAGTTGAGACGATACATAACTCGAATAAAAGCTGCATACGCAAAGAAATGTCGACGCAAACAGTGAAGGCAAATATAGAAGAAGGAATTAGAGATGGCAGTTAACGCGCGATGTGGGTTACTCGAATATAGGTGACAGCGGGAGTGACCAAGTTGCAGTTGGTTGCTAATCTGTTGCGCGAACTGTCGCAAATACGAAGCCAGTCGCAACACACGATAGAACAAACTATATTGATCGTGATGGTATTCAACTGAAATCAGTTCGGACTTGCGGGTGAAGCAACAAACAAATCGAATGTGAAAGATATCGTCCTTGTCCCAGTAGTATTGTCTTCGTGTGAAAAAAAAAAAAAAAAAACAGCAAAGAAAGCAATATCCGGAAGCAATATCGGCCACCAGAAGTCGCAGGAAGCGAAAATGGGTTTCTCTTCTTTCGAACTAACGGCCTCACGTACATTCATGCTGAGACGCTGTTCAGTGCGCCATTTCAAACTCACGAGTTTTCTACGCACAGCAGGACGTACGTTGCTCGTGTGCGATGCCTTCTCTTATTTTGAATGCATTCTTTTTTATGTATGTATTGAGACAGATGTCTTTCTTTCTGGCCTGGCTCTAAATGACACCAAATGTAGGTCATAGAGACGAGGAAATTGCGTTCTGGAAACGCACGACTCTGCGACGCAGTTTGCTCGCTCTGGGTTTTGGTGGCTGATCTCGTTATGAAGCGTTATTGCGTGGGCTCGAAAAACGGGCGTCGTAGCTCTGCTCTGGGCGCATTTTGTCTGCCATAGGGATACTAGCTGAGTGAAGCTATTGTCAAAAGAGAAGAACGTTAGCTGCACTATCACAGCGTCGGAATCTTAAGGGACAGAGCAAAGGCGATGTTTCTCAGTCAGTGGACATGGAGACAACACTGTTGTCACGTGCTCTAGTCGCGCTCTCTTTTTTATGTTTTGAGGTAATCCAATGCAGACTGCGGACAATATGAAGGCTCGATGAGATCGGGAGAAATGGTTCGAATGGACTCTATGCACCACTTTGGGAGCGAAGCTAAGAAGTCACGTGACGACGGCATTTACATTGCGGGTCGCCACATTTTTCAGCGAGATATTATCAATTTTAGCACAGTCATTCCTCGCTTCTGTCGCGATAGACATCGAATTATTTGCCGCGAGATGAATTTTGAGACATCCAAGGATAGGTGAAAAACGAAGTTAACTTAATCTTTTTTTTTTTTTTTTTTTTCAACATATCTCTTGTGCACGCGATGGTACTGCAGGGAAAAGGTCCTTCTAGGGAGGCGCCGGATGCTGGTTGTATGTGGATGAAGCTGGCGCGCTCGATCGTTCAGCATAAGTAACTGGCCGGTTCCTTTTGAACGACTTTTTCCGAGCTGGGTGGTAAGGGTAGAGGTGGAATCCACGTGGGGAATCGGACCCAAAATGTGAAGAATACAGTCTTCTGCGCGATGTTTAGAGTAACTTCGCCGGCCTCGTCTAACGTCTCCTTGATTCCTGAGAGACTGGGAAGCCCGAGGGCAACTCGTGGTCCCTGCCTGTGGAGCCTCTCCATCTGTAGCATACTTGTTGGGGACGTGTTGATGTAAGGCAAGGCATACCTTACGCGGCTTTTGTAGAAAGTCATGAGGCCTCTAGGGTGGTTATTCCACGGCAAATCACGCAGGTGTTTCGGATATTCAGTCGAGCGTGGCGGCCTCCAGCCAACTCCTTGACCTGATGAGTCCATGTTAGTCCGGAGCCAAAGGTGATACCAAGGTAACGTGCGTGTTTTGCTGTGGTAGCTGGGGTATCATCGACAGTTAGGAAAGTGAAGGTACCGGCCGGCTGCAGCGTATGTCAGCACGTTGGTCTTTGTCTGCTGGCTCTAAAGCCAGTGGATAGTTTTGTGGCCAGAACTGCTTGAGGGTGACAGAGAGTTGCAAAGACTCGCTTTGCTTTCCCTCCAAATGTATGCTCATGTCGTCCGCATAGATTAGGAAGTTAGGGTTGCGTTGGCGTCGAGGCACGTTGAAATGAATATCGCAGAGCGCCATGTTGAAGAGAACAGGTGACAGAACTGCACCTTGGGGGACAACCGGAAAAGCGGCCGGGTCGAGCTCTGAGCATCTTCCATCGCTACCGGTTGGTGCGGTGAAAGGTAGCCCCGGATGCAAGCTTCCAGGCGAATCCCAATGCCGAACCAAGGCACTTGCTCAAGGATAGCTTCGTGCCGTACGTTGTCGAAGGCCTACTTGACGTCGACGGACAGTGTGACGGACAAAAATCCTTTCGATGGAGCTTGTTCATTGACTGAAGAAAGTGTGGACAAAGCGTCTGCCGTGCCTCTGTTGTGCCGGTAAGCACATAAGTGCTCTGGTAGAGCACTCCCGTTATGGAGGGCTCATGCAAGCCTGCGATGAATCAAGTGCTCGTACACTTTTCCTACGAAAAAAAGGGGTCCCCACGTTTCCCTGCAGTGGAACATTTTGGGGATCGGAGCATGGATAAGTATCCCTGTAATCTTGCTGGCGGTGACTGCAAAAGCGCGTGATTTGGCCTTGAATGGCGCAATAGACGTAAATGCGAGTTTTGTGGCGCCATATAGGTGCTAGATAACAGAGCTCAGAATGCCGAAGGCTGCACTACTTCTTTTCCCACCAGTGTTTCTACTGCGTGGTGGGGACATGAGTCCTTTCTTTGGCTGTAGGTCAAGTGACCGCGTTGGCCTCATTTTCGGCGTGGACCCACATGTATTTCTTACACATGTGTTGCGCCGCGTGAAGGAGGCATTTTTTCGCTGGAAAAAGAAAAAGCTCTTTTGCGGCGTTTACGAGATTATACATGATTTGGAGCAAATTAATGTTCTCCAGTGGTGTAATAAAACTCCTCCGCCTTATTACACGAAGCAAGCAAGAAGAAGGAGAAGAAGAAAAAAAGAAAAATAAGTTGCATCTAAGTAGGAACTTTTTTTTTTTCGTTAAATTTGTTCCGGCAACCGGAAAACAAATTTTCCGGCAATGCACTCAATCTGTGTGTACGTTAAAAAGTACGGAGGGGATCAGCTGACTGACGCCGTAAACGTTCACGGCGCATTCCGTGCACAGTCCATGCGGTCAGCTTTTGGGCCTTCGTCTAGTTTATGACCTGGAACCTTCCTGTTTATGAGGAGGAGGCCCCGCTGGTTGTTGCGGCTGAGCCAACGGCTTTATTTGCGTCTCCAACGACACCTTCATAAAGTCTGGCTGCGGTTTTTTTTTTTTTCTTTTTTTCAGACATGAAATGCCTACCACCTTCCGCTTGGCACTGCACACTTTTTTCTGTTGGTTTAGTTTATTATGTTTCTGCTTTCTTTTCTGCGATAAAATATATCTTTGCAAGTATCAACACTGAAAGCCTACGCGGTAGCTCCATGTTAAAAAAAAAGCCTACGCGGTCGCTCCATGTTAAAAAAAGCCTGAGCTTGGGCAAACCCGCAAGGCATTGGGGCAAACAGTTGCCCAAACTCAGGATTTTTATTATGGAGCTCATCCTCTAGTTCACACTGCATTCTTGTTATTCTGTCTACCGGAGTATGGCTGTCTGTTGCTTCGACACAGTGATAAAAAAAAAAAAATAGAAAGGCGGGATCCAGGTTTACCATATACTGAATCTGATATTGAGAAAATAGTCATTGTTTCGTCGGGACGCAATGCATACGTCACATAAGCTCGGGGCGTAAGAATTAAGATTAGATTCTATGAGCATCAGTTGTACGACTACATATGGGTCATCCAACCTTCTTGTACGAGACAAGTGAATACGCGACAAAGTGGGCAAAAACCAAACACACAAGCTCTCAGGATTAACGGAAGTAGAGATAAAATGCAGGCGAGTTGGTAGCTATACATGATGAAAAAAACCTCTGAGAAATGAAGGACTGAAGGAAACCCAAAGAACTGACACACACACAGAAATCTCCAAGTGTTGGAGATTTCTGTGTGTGTGTCAGTTCTTTGGGTTTCCTTCAGTCCTTCATTTCTCAGAGGTTTTTTTCAACACAAGCTCTCGTTCGGTGACACGTGTTAATGAGCGGAATGTGTAAGTGAACTTCACTTTGAAGAAGTTCACTCGTTCTTCTTGACGTCAATTTGCTGGCTTCTTGCATTCCACATCCTCTACCACTTCGGTGCGATTATTCGCTCAAACATAAAGGCAAGTTTCCTTTGAAGGTCATAGCAAACCACGCTATCTTTTCTGTCTCAGCACATATTTGAGATGCATTTTCCGTACGTCTCTTTAGAAGACGGGTAATATTAATTGCGCAAGCAACCTCTCTAAAAAATACAAAAAATACCTCCGAAAATATTTTTCATGTATGTATTACGAAGCACTTTTTATTATTGTTTTGCACATTTTAATAGAATTGTAAGACAGCGGTTAAATCCGTAAGAACTCTGAGAGCAACAGCACTTTAATGACGATGACTTTCACCGTGCTAGAGACAATGGGTTTGTACGTGAAGAATCACAATGACAGCATCACGCACGCTGCCCTTTGTAATTAATTCATTCATTTTAGGCATTTAGTTCGTCTACGGAAGACAGACTAAGGAGCAAGCAAGAACACGTTACCTCGATTCGTATAGGCTGAGGGTAAGCCTCAGTTCAGAGAACAGCGTGATGGATTTACGTTTATTGGGAAGGAGAGATTTATCCTTAAAACACCAACTGATCTATACAGGCCCCAAGCAGCGCAATGTGCTGCATTAGGGGTGGACCTAAATTGTTTTTGTAGCACGTAAGAGAGGCAGATAAGTCACATGACGACCATTCCTATTGCACTCGACTTTCAGTACATTGTGCTGCTTGTGGGGCGGGTATCGCCTGTGATAACGCTTCACTTTCCCACCTCTTCCATCTTCGTATTAATCTACAGGTACATACGTTCACTTTCCTTTAGGCTGCATTCACACAAGCGCTTTTCGTGGCCGTGTTTTATCGGTGAGGAAATGAGCCACGGGTGTCGTCGCGTCCCCCACCCATTTCCATTGGATACGTATACAGCGGACGGGGACTGCAGTGGGAGACGAAGTCCTCTTTCACGGGGAGTGTTCCTACACTGTTAGCTAAAATGGCAAAAATTAATGCCTGAAAAGGAGTAAATGGCTTGGTCCCATAGCGAACACCATAAGAGGAGTATTTTTTACTCCTTTTTATATTGAGTAAATTTACTCCTTCTCCAGAATCGCATATGGAGTATAAAAACACCCATAAAGGTGTATGAAGGGTGGAGTCAATGAAGGAGTTACTCACTTACAGATGCACATTGTAGGAGTTAACTGCACGCATTATTCCTTCGCTTCAAACGGAGTCAAAATGTGTCCATCTCTACTCCTTTCTGTTTAAAGTTGGAGTAAACTACCATTTTTACTACATTTATAACGAGTAAGCAAGACGTGTCAAGAGTAGAGAAGGTGTATACAACTTTTTTACTCCTCCTCTACTCCTTTTCGACTAACAGTGTAAATATGACCGAGTGCTGTTCCACACATGTTACGAAGACTTGGATGACTCGACGTTAGGCACGAAGGTATGTCTCCCTTTCTTACTTTGTGCTTCCTCTGTGTGACACAAAACTTGGCTATCTGTAGATGGATTTCGACAAGGGCGATGTTAGCGCGAGTTATTAGAAGCTGCGGCAGTGCTTTATCTCCTTGCTCGTGGCAATACATATCTTTTTTCTTATTTCTGGAGGATTTTGGCTTATGCAAAAAAAAAA
>JARGYV010090110.1:0-16046 GCA_029532675.1 Ornithodoros moubata
GCAACGCAGACCTCCGATGCAGTCAGTCATGCAGTGACAGCACTTGTCATCTGCAGTTTCGCGTTTTTGCTTCGCAGACGACGTTTGCATCGCAATGAAAACTTTCGTATGAGAACAGGAATCCTTGTTACTAGAAGTAATACGGCAGAGGCTCTACAACGAGTATGATAGAGAGAGAAAGAGACAGAAAGCGCGGAGAAGTCGTTTCTGAGGAGAAAGTTTGTGCGTGATAAATGTTGAAAAGGCTCGAACACACCTGAGTCTGCTTCTTTCGGTCTATCGGAAACGAGAGAAACGAACCGTGTCGTTTCTTCTTGGAAAAGGGGATAACTAGATGTAATTTGTCAAGTGTAAAAGGAGGGGAACCAAGTGATTGAGGGGAAAGTTCTTGTTCCAGTAATTGAAGAGACAATGGGACTGAACTCGGGGGAACAGTGAAGTGGGTGCCAAGGAAACCCAAGATGCTGGATATGTTCGACTGGCGTCTCTTTTAGCAGCACATGATTGCTTTCCAAGGTTTTCCCAAGCTCTGTGGGGAGACTTAATTTTCTCTCCCCCCTGCTCTGCTGCTTAATTAGATTTCATCGGGATCAACGCTTTGCTTCGCACAACAGCGTCTTCCTTGTATTAAGATGTAAACGGACAGTAACATGCCTGATTCAGAAATACCACGCACAGTTGACGTGGTTTTGAATTGGTTGGCCATACCGTTCACATCTGATTCTTTACACACGGGTTACCATCTGTATCTATTATAAACGTGCTCTGAGCGCCTTCTCCGCTGCTGATGAATTCGCCACACTAGCTTTGTGTGTCTCTATTATGTAGGAATTCGTTCATTTTCTGATTAAAAGCGGCAGGCCGCAGACACGCTAATTACATTCGCTACAGCTGGATTCGAGGAACAAATTGTTGGTAACTATTCCGCAGCTAATTGCTTTTTAACACGCTCGCCCAAGTCGCCACAGTGGAGCCCTGCGCTTCACCAAGTTACGCAGAATAACGAGGTCTTATTCATTTCGGAACTTGGTCTCGTTTGCAGAAAGTATAACGGAATTTCTGTTCCAGTTGCTCTGTGCTGTTGCCACAGAGGCAAGGAGGGGTGGTGGTGGTGAAGGGCGGTAGTGAGTTAGAAATGTGCTACCGGACAGCAGTATAACGTTTTATATGGCTTTTCATTGCTTAAATCGTTAACAATTGGCTGAAAACTGTATGAATTGAACATGGCAACATAAAACCTGACTATCTGACTATTATATAGAAACGAACTCTATTCGTTTATTGTGCTCATTTCAGTTCACTGCCCGCTGCTACTTATCGATTCTCAAATTCTCTCTTCTCTCACGATGAAGTGAATGAAAAGAAGATTGATGTTCTTGCAAAGATATGATACGGTTATGAATGCTCGCAATTTCCACGTGCTCTTGCTCAAACATATCGTGTTTCAAAGTGCCATTCTTGTGAGCAAATAGAGGCAGGCAGACGGAATTTCTCTGCCTACACATGCCCAGCAACAGCCTATATGGCCCTGCTTGGTCCTATTAGATTACACCCTGCCATTAGTTGGAGGGTTCGGAAAACGACGCATCGTTCACGCCATCAGGGAGAGTTATTTCTCTCTCACTCTTCCTCTCTCCCTTATCATTAAGATAGCGATCACTGTTGGGATCCGTATTCTTGGTGACGACTGTTCAAAAGGAGCCCGAGAATTGTTCATTCGGAAAATTACGTACTCATTCCACGTTACCATTCAAGACTAGGTGCGTAGGATGAAATGGCTCAGACTGATGATAAATGTACCACGAGCTGTCATTCACCTGGTTTGTTCATAACAGAGAGAGGTGCATGTCATTCCTAATGCTAAGATTGCTAGCATACGCTGAGGTAAGTGCACATGGCTACACTGATTTCACGTATGCTGTGCAAAAAAGACCACGTCTAACAAAAACACGTTTCCCTATTTGCCATTTCAGTGACCCCTAAGCCTCTTAAGCCCGGTCTCTGATTTGCACGGTGCCCTGGCAGAGGTCGACGCCTGGCCGTGAGTGATCATTGCGTTGCCCTAGCAACGACATCTTTACCGGAAGCGCGCGTCCGCAAAAGAGAACAAAAACATCACACATCCGGCTTCGTCTCCGTTTTGCTGAGCTAATCCCCGCTGAAGCTCATCCGTTCCACGCATCTTTCTTTACCGCTCCTGAAAACGACCAAAACCAGCCCTTGGTCCCAGACCGCTTATCCCAGTTTATGCCACTTTCCTATTCAGTACTCATTATCTGAGCGGAGAACTGCGGTGCACGAACAAAGCATAATCAGAGCCATAAACATGCAAATTCGTGACCGTACGACGGCTCCAAACCTGCAGCCTTTCCTCTCTAATACATCCAAGAAACAGACGACAGCCCGGAAAAAAAAAGAAGGAAAACAAGTTCCTCCGACAATTTTAACTGTCACAAGAGCAGGGCAGCATTAAAATTACCGTTCCTTAGCGCGTCTGAAAAAAAGGGGAGGCAGAAAAACGATTCCATCTGCTCCTGTAGAGTAGCCATTATAGATAAGCAACCTTCCTGATACAAAGAAACGGTGACTGGAACTCCTCGCACTCGTGCGCGTATTTTCCTCCCCCGCTGTGGCAGACGACAAATAAAGAGAGAGAAAGGAATAAAAAGAATAAAAATTGGACCAGAGGATTTGAGGTCGCCGAAATGGTTTCAGGAACTCTTATTCCTCCACAACGAGAATGGTACTAAAAGAGAAGCTTTCGTTTGTTTCATTTTCTTTACTCATCTGTTTCTTCTTCAAAAAGGTGCCGAAGAAGAAAGTGCCAGTGTCTGCTACTGTCCAATATATAGCGCCCGCGCAGGGCTGACATTTCTCCTTCTTAATTCCCGCTAGAGGGGAGGATGCGCTCTTCATCGCGCTGGATGCGGTCGTATTTTGTCCCTAGAAAAGCAGTCAGTATCGGAGGGATAAAGAAAGAGGGCACTTATTCTTTGTCGAATAAAGACGGGGGGTTGAAGGAGGATAGCGTGGTCCAGGCGTGAGGTTCGTATCTGTGCTTCAGGGGTTGTCATGCTTTGATGGGGAGGACATACAATGGTATCTCCTTACAGGACGCAGAAGAAAAATGAATACAGTGGTGTTTTCACAAGGATTATGTGCGGAACGCACTATGCATTCATGTATGATAAAGATATCGTTATTGCGCTGTGCAAATGATGCTTTCGCATGACGCCGCTGTTGTAAAGCTATGAGACGTCTGCTGGGGAAACGGCCAAGGAGTAAAGATTTGGAAGGACCAAATACCATTGTCCACAAATCAAGTGCGTTGTTTCATAGTGTAGATGTTGAACCGGTAGAATAACGGAAAGGCTGAATATATCAGCAGAGAATCCTGCATAGCACTACTACCACCATTATTACTATGACCTCGTTACTATTACAGATAGTGGCCGACGAATGCCTTGCCGCAGGGGAATGTGGAATCAGGAAGCAGCTAATAGTGACCGTATGCGGAAGACGGTAGTCTTTTCAGTGACAGCCTCGACATAGGCGCTAAGTTTGCCTCCCACAGCTGTATCAGCGTTACTCCGTTTCGAGGGGTTGCACAGATAACACTCCTTCAAGTGTAGGCCTTAAGTGCATCTAACGCATTCATACCTCCATTTTCGGTAGCAAAGCATAACGGTACCCAAGCTTTGAGCGAGTCCTCAGCCCTGATGACGACCTGTTGAGTAATACACGTTGTTATTCCGATTCCGTTCACCGTTTTCCGAGCTCAGCCATTAGATTTAACACATTCAAACTTGGTGCCTCGTTAACCAAGTTGAGCCGAGTTAAGCCCTTTCTCGGGATTTCTCACCAGTTATTCCTTAATAGGCACGTGGCAGGTTTCCTTAAACGAGACGCCGCCGTGAAATCGATTCCACCTGCCCTCGCGAAGCGAGGATAGCGCGGGCAAAGTTACCGGGTCAACGAACCTTTGGATAGTTCTCGATTACGTTATATCGAAACAGACCTTCTTTCGGTAAGTAAAATCCTGGTAATTGAATAATGACGGTTATACCGTAAGACATTTCGTAACTTCATTTATATATCTTTAGTCCTGACGAAGACGGCGCCGCCGTCGAAACGTTGGTTTTTTAATTTCCTCAAGCTGCCCCTAATAAATATTTTTTTTCTGTTACTCCCACACTACTGCTGTCCGCGCTTCATTTTTCTATTTGCTTATATATATATATATATGGATCTCGGTACATAAAGCTCGAGGGCAGCTAAAACGATAAACAAATACACACAAGCTTCAACACAATATAAATTCTATATCAACAACGAGTATCTATTTCACTCTCTCGAGCCTCTTTCAAGAATCGCGAACTAGAGACAGTATGTCTCCTTTGTCACCTGTCCTTTTTTGAAACAAGCGATATTTCTCTTGGCCGGTCTTTTCTTGGAACGCAGTCGCACTTTATCTTCCTGCCTTTTGCGGGATATAGGCTATCCACCAAAAGGGGGTCGTCGGGGCCTTCGGGCAACGCGTGCCTCTCCATTCCGGGAATACAGCTGCTCACAACCACAAAAGTATCGAGCGGTTCCTCGTCATTTCCTTCGTCTTCGTGGAAGTTTCTTCCTTTACGAAGGGTGTCAAATGACTTCAAATTACGAACACGGCGAACGTTTAGGTGGACTGTTATGAACGGGAAAGAAGAATGGGGGCGAAGAAATGGCTCGGAAACGAAGGCTTCAAACATTCACGAAGCCAAAGCGGGAGGTACGTGCATATTAAATTAGTTTTTCCAAGCCTGGTTTAGCTTAAGACATTTACGTCTTCGAAGTTTCTCTCCTAATGAGTTTTGTCGCAGAAGTCAGTTGCTAGTCCTGAAAGTGTTCCAGGAACGGAAACGGGAGGTTTTAGAAGAAATAATCCTGAAAACTGTATAGTTATGTAAATTCAGTGTAGTTAGGTACTTTGTTTATGTAGTTTATAGGCGCAAAGGCTGCTTGAATGGCGTGCTTGTAAAGGAAGCAGTGATGTTATTTGGTCAGCAGAACAGAAGAGAATTCTTCATTCGAAATTGCATTCTCCATATAATAAACAAGTGGAATAACGGTGAAATCAACGCAAAAGGACAGATAGATGTAGATAGATATATAAATTGAAAAATACTCTCTACATATTTGTTTAAATGTATAAGAAAGTACTCAACAAACAATATCTACGTGTGCTAACGAACGAGCATTATCACAATTAAGCAGTCTGTTCTGCACAGAAGATATCAGCGTGACGATGCCTTCCCTAGGGGCTCTCACATTCAGTGGAGAATTCGCTTCTCTGGAGGCTCATTTGTAATTCCTAGTGAATGCATTTCATAAGCAAGTGCCGTGATGCAGATAAAACCAGGAAAACACAACGAACACAAAACGAGCGACGACCAACATTTGAACTACACGCAACGATGCGCACGAGATATACGTACGTTTGAACGAGCATTATTCCAAGACTGGTATAACTCTGTACGCCTCTGTCCCTGTCTGTGTCTCCCATAGAGGCGGGTATTTTCATGCAAATTCGGACGGGTATCTATTTGGAAATGGTGGAAGAGGAAGATTGGCGAGTTCTATCCCCCACGGGGAAAGCGCCAACGTAACGATCGTGTTACGCGCAACAGTGTACGACGAGTGAGAGAAAAGCAAAAGAATCAGGATATTCTTAAGTATATACTCGCGGGCTCCTCTGCTCTCAGATGATCTGAACCCTAATACAAGGCCTCACCGCATAGTGCACTGAGAACCATATCATATATCGGACGTTGGCAGTTGTGGCATATTATTGAACACCGATCCGTCTGCCTGCCTCTTATTTCACTCAGTATTTGATAAGAGGAAACCTTATGCTGTATGCGGTCCTCCTCGGGGAAAAAGGTAGAAAGGAAAAGAGAAGTACGTGATGATAACCCGAAAGAGACAATTTTCTTTTTTGGGATACGCTCTACCTGCGTTGAAGGAAAATGCGTATAAAGCCCGGAATTCCTCCCGGGTGCTCTTGTGCCACGCGAATGCAGCGCCTGAAAAAGACGAGGCCTCTCTTCTGCTTGTGTTCGTTCTTTATCGCAGATCGATAGAGGCAAAACCTGAGGGAGAAAGCGCTCGTCCCACCTCTCTTCCTGTCTGCCTGCTTCTGAAGCCGTCAAAAGAGATATAGGCTTTGTTTCCACACGCAGCGCCTGGAAAAGGGCGTGACGTACCCGTAAACTTTGGAGATTTTGTTCCCTCGCGAAGCATGCGTCGTTAATGTCGGCGTGGCGTTCCCGGGGATGGAGAAAGCAAAGTATATTTTTCAGATGATGCGTGGAGACGAGGGAACAGGTCCGCGTCACGTGACTTCGTAACGGCGGGAACCGGAAAATGATATGGGAAAAGTTTATGTGCATAAGGAAAGTACGCTCGCTTCGTTTTCTTGCGCGTGTGTTTTCTTAGTGTTTCGGGTGAGAAAACGCTCTTTTTCAATATTCTGAAACGTGTCAGAAAGTAAATTCAAACAGACAGTCACGTGGGTTAAATGATGAATGACACGACGAAGCCACAAATATTCTATACGTTCGGTGAGCCCGTATACGTTTCTTTATCCCACTTCGTGATGTTCAGGAACAGTCTATTGAACAAAGAAAAAAAAAAGCAGAAATAAGAATGAAAAGAAGCGTTGCTTGTCTCGGAAATTGTTATATCGTCAGCTGTGTACAGGAAATTCACCTGAATATTTTCTTTCAACGTTCGACTGTTGTAAATAATGTGCCTGGAATAAGCCTGAGTTCTCTACGAAAAAAAAAAAAAAGCACTTTGTGCCATTTCGAGAATGAAACGCTTCAAACCGCAACAGTGCGCGCTGATGGCCGGAACGGGAAATTGAAATGAGGAGCATTCGAGAGGAACGCGTTTCCAAACCAGTCTGCTCGGCGGGCACGTTGTGGCGCTCATTTTATTAGCCTATTTTCCTCTAAAAAGAATGATGGAAAAAAGTGACCAAGTCAGAAGAAACAGAAGTCGTATATTTTTGTCGGCTACAGCCAGATTAAGGGACGTTTTTGGGAAAATCATTGCGATGCCATGGAAAGCACAGCTGCTTGCCTGGCTTTGATCGGCTTTCTTTGTTAAATGGCCCAACATTCTGTCGCTCCGATTTTTTTTTCGTCTTCTTTTTAGTGCAGTTCTTTTCGAGACACCTGACAATCTACTTCGTATGCAGAAAGCAAGGGGCAAATGTCTTAAACGAATACACATCGTTCTGGCAGGTAGCGTTCATGCCAGTGGAGCAAAGAGCTCTCAGATGCCCTCTCAGACGACAAACTGTAGCCGCTCATTCACAACCAACTATCTCCGTCATCCATTCTCCACTTTGCAGAGCAAACAGCTTACTAGGTGGCACCATTTTTAATTGCTGCTCGCTTTTGCTAGCAGAGCAGGCAGTTATCTATACCACACCAGTCTCGGTCATCAAGCAATCATGGGAAAAGCGTTCGTTTATATTCATCCAAGCGTGTCGACTTCACGGGTTCAAGCTTTCTCAGTGCATTCTTTATCGACGCTCATATGAGCACCATTAGCGACGGATAGTTTGTAGCTGCGCGCGCACAAAGGCATCGGCGCAGACAGGCCGTTCTATAGAGTCTGAGGAAAAGAGTGTGGTGGGGCTAGTGTCGCTCATCGACCGGAAGACACGGCCACCTTTTCCTTTTCCTCCTTTCCCTCTTGTCCTTCCACACCGGAAGTTGCACCGTGGTTTGTACACAGGAATCCGATGAACAGTGTTACACTCTGCCTTGTTGAAATACCAGCGTCGTTCTGCTGGCTTGTT
Source organism: Ornithodoros moubata (assembly GCA_029532675.1). NCBI lineage: Eukaryota > Metazoa > Arthropoda > Arachnida > Ixodida > Argasidae > Ornithodoros > Ornithodoros moubata. The sequence goes on from JARGYV010090110.1 coordinate 7,853, forward strand.
AGTTGAGTAGAATTTCGGATTAAGATGAGAGATGTCGGTTGGCGTTTTTTTTTTTTTTTTTTTCGTGCCTTTGAGGGGTGTGCGCTTGTCGTCTATTTGGGACAAAACATAGAACGTTCGTGGGGCGAAAGGAAACGTACTATGAGCGCAGATACTTTATTTGTAGAGCACTACGAAAGATGATAGATGCTGGGTCGACTGGTGCCTGGTCCAGAGTTCTTGAATTGATGATTGCATGATTCTCAGTTTTGCTGCCCATCAGCAGATGACAGTTTTTGCATCGACTAAAGGCAGATGCTTTTGATCTTCTCATCGTCGTAATCTGTGCGCTCACTAGGGGGAGTGGCTGACCAGAACAGGCCGGAAAACCTGCTGTGTGTGTTTTGCGTTAGTCAGAAAGTAAAATGAAAATTGGAAGCATACGGAAAGAAATCATCGCTCCCGTTCTCGTCACTCACTGTCCTCATATGGACAGAACAAGTCCGGGTATGCCGACACTCAGGGTAGGTCGCATTTCCTGCAACCCTGACGGAACTAACGACAAATAAAGCAGTCAAGAGACAGCCAATGCTGGGCGACAGTACAGTGCAAGTGGCCAAGGCCTGCTATTTCATTACAGGTCCTCACGTCTATAAAAGAAAGAGCCGTCAAAGAGGGATCGCTAAGGCAGTTACAGCGTTCGCTCCTCTACACTACCGACGATTGCAGACGACAGATGACCTCGCAATGTCATCGCCCATCACGTATACAGTTTCCAACCGGAACAGAATAGCGTCAGAGAAAATGAATCCTGAACATCTACAACATTCTGCTAGAGTAGAGGAGACATCATATTTGATGTGACCAATGTTTAAAAGACAAATGAAGTCCTGTACGAAACAGGGCAGAGCCGAGGAACCGATATGACCTACTGCGTTGCAACACTGCAAAAAGTGCGAAGGCTACATTGCTGTTATATACACACATGAATAAAGGGTTTCACCATTTATCACTCTCATTGAATTACCTACTTTCTTCGAACAGTTACATATACGTCAGGAGCGCTTCAGGCAGTCAGAATCACTTTCGCCTGGCCTGCGCATGTCGTACAAAGAGCGCCACCGTAAAAAGTACTGTGGTATTATCACCCGGCAGGCGTGCGTAAGGGTAGACTAGTTTATTTGCCGGCTGCTGGGCCAGCTGGTCAGGAACTGAAGACTTTGCTAAAAGTGCTGGTCCAAACATATATGTGGTGCACCTCGCGCGGCGTACAGACGTGCGGCAGCGATCGTCATCGTTTTCGCCGGTGCTACAGTACCGTTACAAATAAACGGGAGCCACGCTCTGCACAACGTCGGACAACAACGTTTCGTGCAACAAGCTCGGCTACTCCAATGAAAAACCTGAATCACAGCCTCTCCTAATACGAACCGAGCAAACACTTGCCACTAGCCAAAGCTGGAATCTGCTTACAAGTCACGTTATCCTCCCTCGACCTCCCATTCATTGAAACGTTGTACTAGGCAACCGCATTTAGTAATTTCAGTAAATATAAAACCTTCAAATTCTGTAATGTCAACAGAGTACTGTCTTCAAGAAGCGCACTTCAGCCTTTAGAGGGCCCGAGACAATTCGCGGGTCAACCGTTTCACTTTGATTTACAGTACAAGCCCCGGGGCAATAAATGACACACATCATTCACACCGCTGGAAACTCCGCCGCTGTTTCCTAGTTCATCTGCAAGGTTATTTTCTCCCTCGCCGAATGCTTATTTCGCGGGATCGGCCATATTCTACCAGAACTGCGTAACACCTACTCGCTGAACGGAAATGACGTATACTCGCTGAGCTCCTGCTATGAATTTGTGGCTATTGGCGGCTAGAATGCACGAATCACCTTACACACCGGTGGACCTCATGTGTATGTAGCCTGATTCATGAACATAAAGAGCCAATGGCTTTAATTATTTAATAAACAGCAAGATTACTTCATAAATTACAAATGAGTTAAAATGATGTCAAAACCATTACTTTGATACTACGTTATGCCGTCAGGGGGACAAGTATACCAAAGTAGTTGTGACGTCACTGCCACTCTTCGCCGGTAGAGCGAGGCGGGCGCGGAGGAGCCACGCGGCGCGTTACGACGATTTAAAGAGAAACTACGTGGCCAACCACCGCGAAAGTTGGCAGGAATGTTACATTTTCCGCCCTTCAACATTCAAACTAAAAATCTTTTTAAAAAATTTGTTGTCTCGAGTCCTTTAATGCTAGGGCATATAAGCCATCAGAGTTCTCGCCATTGGTTGAAACGACAAGAACTCAATAAATGACATTCCGACTGAGTAGTCATCAAGCGACGTCGAACACTGCTTCTTATGGGGAGGGCCAGAAGAGCGATCAAAGTTTGAGCGACTGATATGAGAGCTGTAAGAAAACAGTCGGAACGGAAAATCGAATGAGCAGCCAAGCAAGGAAACAGAACTGTCATAAGGGGTCGAGCAGCGTTTCAGTTGTGACTGTGACGTGACTATACAGTTTATGGTTCGCAACATTCAGATGCTATTTATCGACAGGGCGGAGCGGTTTTCTTTCCCTCGTATGACGTGCTCTGTAAGTGAAGGGGAGCAATGATGACCGGAATATTTATACGCGACTGTAAATATGGTGAACTACTGCATGAAAAAGTAAAAAAAAAGGAGGAAGAAAAGGGAAGAGGACATGATTGTTTTCCTTTAGCTTCGTCGGATACAACCAAGGCAGCATTGCCTTTAGCCTAGTGTGTCACGTTTAGAGAAATACGGCGCAAGTTCTATAACTCTCTTGCATGTCGTGTTGCGTGTCATGCTTCTCAGCGAGAATTGTGAGATCTGATGAGAAGGCAGCGTCATTGAGCCGCTTGCTAGACTATCCGTCCATGCAATAGATAAAAGGATCATGAAGTTCTGGACTTCCAACTCAAATCCAGGCTGACAAGAGCACACAGTGTCGTATCCATTGCAATCTATTCACGAGCTCAGACAAACTTTTCCTCTGTCTCAGATGTTCCTGAGATAACCTTTTAAAAACGAAATCCAGTCAATATTCCACTTTTCTCTCTCTCTCTCCCTCTAAATCTCACACACACACACAAAAAAAAAGTAAAGCTCTTTCCACTGTTCATCATGAGACAACTGCCGACATCACACCTTCCGCGTATTTCGCCATCTTCCGAGAGCTTTGAAACGTAGCTGAAAGGGAAACGAAGTGACACCGGCTGTCAAGCGTCAGCGACGTCGACATTCTCTTGCCTTCATCGGTGCGTTGAAAAGGAGAAATCTCAGGCGGTGACACGATATATATGTATATATAATAGCAACTAAACAGAAGAAAAAGTCAAATGTTATCGGCGCACAATACGAAAGAGGCTTATAAGGGCGCTGTGGTGGCAACCGGACGACGACGATTTGCCACTTCGTTAAGGAAGAAGCAGAAAGTTTTTCTTTTTGTTTATCTCATTATTTTCTGCCTGCCTGTGCCTGGCTCTTGCCCTTGACACTTTTCTTTTTTCGTGTTTCCCTTTCATAATAGGTCGCAGCGCAGCGTGCATTTAAAGGGATGATCGCTATTAACGTAAATTTCACGCTCGTTTAACTCCATTTTCTTCCCCTGGTCTTCTTCTCTTGCCGTTGGCAGGCGGGATCGGCTTTCATGAAAGACTCCCAGATCTGAGCAAAAGAAAAGGAGAGACGAAAAGGAAAAAATAAACGGAACCTCAAAGGGTGACGAGGACAGTAAGCCCATTACAAGGTGCGCCACACCGGCGCAGCATGACTCACCATTCGGTCCTTACATGATTACGTACTGAAAAGGGATCGTTCGACATTCAGAGGTAGAAAAGAAAGTTGTGTGCATTTGCCGAGTCAAGCGTTGTCGTACAGTCGGAAGTCATTCCTGATATTAGGTTAAGCCTGACACACTTTATGACGTGCTAGCAGTAGCACAGGGCTTGAGCTTCAGGTCATTTACGAGGCCAGGCTTCCTGGTTGCTGATACTTTTTCCTTCCTGGGCTGAGATTGTCAAGATCACTGGTCCTCATATCACGGGCCCGCACTAGCAGGATAGCGCGAAGCCAGATCTTGGAGCGGAAGTACGGGCGGGTCCACTAGCGGGACCGCTTTTTCGCCTGCATCCCGCGTTCGGAGCGGGTAATTTCCCCACTATCATCATCATCATTTAGTCGTCGTCGTCGTCTGCTCGCCAACTTGCTTAGAGAGCAGTCGAATCTGTACACGAACGGCGTTGTTGAATGAACACCAATATTATGCTTTTTCTATATCAAACGTATATTGTCGTATTTGCGGGATCGATTTTATTCACTTCCGTACATCAGGATGACTCTGATTTTGTTCAATTACATAATTAACGAAAGAAGGGACATTGCGCAGACAAGCTGGTGCATGATCAACAGAGAACCGAGAGGCACGGAGATTCTTCGTGCCTCTCGGTTCTCTGTTGTACATAATTAATACAGATTGTCAATAACTAGCCAGGTATAAACGTACTTTCGAATATGTGTTTTTCTTTTTGTTTTCTGCTTGTTCGTTTTGTATACACCGCCCCAATGTAACGCGCAGCGTCATTTCTGAAAAGAGAATATCATTTGGAACATTTGTCTGTTGTGCCTAGGAATATTAGGCATGGATCTACACCTGTATACTCATTGCTACGTCTTTGCGAATATGCAAGACTGATCCTGCTGACGTTCTTTTGTTAGAACCGCGGTGAAACGCATAACTATTATTTAGCTGCGCGTACGCTACGCTACCAAGCGACATGCACTGTGCGTATCGGGGAAGAGGGGAAGGCTGTGTTCAATAAAGACATATAAGCAGTGCTCGTAAAAGAAGACGTTAGACCTTTTTTTTTCTTCCCTCATTCCTCTTCCTTTGCTGCCTCCCTTTCCTAAGTAGTGAACTGTTTGACGCCGTCTCAGCGCGCTGGCTTCTTCCCATTTTATGGGCCTTTGAATGCTGCTGGGGAATCTGGCTTTAATGCTTCGCACTGTTATCCACGTCTAATGGCTTGTCGCTCCGGCTTTCCGGCTGCAGTAAAGAATAGCGAACGCCGGAGCCCTCACTCTAGTGTACGTGCGTTAAAAAGTAACGCGAGGCTGAAGGTTCAGGATCCAGTCAGGGTTGCGATAAAAATAAATGAGTTGGAGAGACAGAGTAAGTGATTGTATTCGAGTTCTTCGAATTTCTTTTTCTATTTTTTTTACTAAGGCTTTACGCGTAGAAGTAAGGAATGAACTTCCATCAACACGAGAGAATACAAGAAACCCTGCAGTCTTCCTATGAGGTAATCTCCAGTGGGGAGCCAGAAACAGCATTTGAAGGCTGAGAGCAAAGACATGTGCGCTACAGGATTTTTCTACAGTTAATGCGGCGTCAATTCTGATAAGATATGGCTTCATGTCACTCCCTGAGGCCTGGATGTTAGTGAAATCTGAAATTATGCTCTCGATTTCGGTACAGAGTGGTTTTTTTCTTTAGCTTCTATGCTCTCAAACTTCGACTCCCCTGCTTGAATATTCGCTATAATTAAGCCTCATTTCAGTAAGTTTCTAAATTACGTCTAAAACGACATATTCACCAGTGAAACTGTCACAACAACTACATAATCATGATGGAATAAAGTGTTTAACCAGCAGCGGCATACCCAAGATAGCTTTTTCATGTTATAATAACAACAGCACACAATTAAACCCACCAAAGCCATTCCACGTAAAATTAGAAAATCCCTTCACCTTTATCCACAACTAAATTTCAGCACCAGTCGCTAGTCTATCCTATACCGTATACAAAAACGTGCATCAAACAAGGGCACACCTTGCCTAAATAAAAAGACACGTTTTGACTACGAGGCATTTCCGACAGAGAGCAGCACCAGCGGTGTGGGTGGGAGCGAGCCTGTCCCTACACATCAAAGGTGGGGTCAAAACATCTGGTATCCGAGGTCTCCTTGTCACGCCCCTCTTTCACAGAATGTGAGCATGGAATGTGGCTCGATCGCGCTTACCCATATTTATAGCGGGATTTACTTTGTCAGGGGAGGGAGCTCATCTGTCACACACTATACGGTGACACCTGGGAAGTTGAAATGCATTGTGACCGCCGCCGTATACGATGAAGGATGATACGGCTTGGACGTATACCATGCTAAAAAAGAAAAAAAAAAAATGTAACGCTTATGAAGCTCTTGGAGATCGATTCGACTCAAGAAACAAGCGAGAAATATTGAGGCAATGTCCCTGCGAGTTAAAATTTAGCTTTTTATCTTTTTTTTGTGCAACATGTTTTGTTTCCGTGGATAGAAGCGGCAGATCATTTGTCAATTTCAACGATGGGATTTATTTCCGAACTCGTTGAAAGTGCTGCGGGCGTAATGATTTTTTTCTCTGCCTTTGTGGAGGTCTTTCTTTTTTTGCTCAGTATTAATTTCCTAACAGAGGTACGTATCCTCCATTTTTCAAGGAAGTTATTTGTTTTTGGCATTAAAGGCCAGAGAGGAATGTTTGGGCAGAAAATTAATATATAACCCTTGCACGAAATTTGTAAAAAATAAGGCGAAAAGAAATCTTTTTCCCGCTCTCTTTTGTCGCGTGGATAGCGATAAAACAGACTGAAATTACCTATGAATAGGATTCGCGACAAGCGAGCTGGAAAGGGAGGTTAGAAAAGAGTGACTTCCGACCGAACGCACTTAAACGCCTTGGGCACAGAGGTATTTTTAACGCCACGTGGTATATTGATGAATACCGCGAAGTCGATATATATATATTTTTTTCTTTGCTGCCGCTAAGTTGCTCAGCGACTGTGCGGGCTATGAAAGTGAGAAGAAAGATGGTGTCAAATATCTTCCATTCCTCGGTTGTGTTCTCTTGTTCAAGCTTTCGCTATGGAATGCACTCTCGCCACCCGTTGAGATCAGGACGGCAAGAAAATCTTCGCGTTATTTGGATGTGAAAAAGGAAAAATGTAGGTGCACCCAGGTGAAGCTTGAAAGAATGCGAAACTTTGAATGTATGCTACGGCTATATCTACAACGATAAAATAAATAAGTTTTTTTTTTTGCTTCAAAAAGAGATCATACATAAATCGAAAAACAATCCATACTGAAGGAATCCCAGACGTGGAACATGAAGAAGGCGACAACCGCACACACACTCTCATACGAGAAACTGTGCGCCAGACTTTGTGTGTGGTTGTCCCCTTCTTCGTCTGTTCCAGTCTTAGGTTTCTTCGGTATGAATATGTATCAGCAGCTCACTGGCGTTTGAACTATATTCTCTCAGTGTCGAAAAACAACATAATGCAACGTGAGTTCTTCAGTCAGTACTCGTACCAAAAAGATTACAAAAAGAAACAATTAAAGGAGGAGGAAAGGATCTTGGTCAGAATTTCGGTATGCTGTATTCTGGTCCTCCTGTAGCGAAAATGAAATTATAGTATTCGTATTCTCTTTCCAGTACCTGCGTTTCTGTGTGCACATGCTAACCCAAGCATTAGTATGCGTCGTCAGAGGTAACTTATTTGCATCGTTCCTCGAAAAAATTTTTCCGAATCGAAGACTATACAGGGGCGACTCCTTGAGCGCGGCAGCTTAGTTTGAAATTCGTTCGCGTCAGTCAGTCGAAGCCCAGTGCTAATTGCATTCATACTCGCTATATATGCACGCACTTTAAACAGAGAAATTCACCGCGGAACACGGCAAGAACCAATCATCCTTCAGAATGATATCGTTGCGTCAAATATACTGGACGTACATGTTTTCCCACAGTTTTCCTCCAATCACTTTCGTGAATGTCATCGTTCTGAGTGATCAGGTCTTAGAATGTCATGCGGAAAAGTATCGTGCATTCGAATACGTTTACCCTAGTAGCACAATGTACTGAAAGTCAGGTGCAATAGGAGTGGTCGGTCAGGTGGATTATCTGTTTATTGCTGCCTGACTTACATACCGCAAGCTGCAAAAGCTATCTTGATCAACCCGTCCACCGCTAATACACGTGAGTTTCAGTACATTGTGCTACTAGGGTAGCTGCGTTCAAGATATAAACTCAACATCTTATCATTACTGATACAGGACAATGAAGAGATACCTTCCGCTTCCGAGCAGCAAACAGGGAAGCTACAAAATATTGTTCACCTGAACCGCAATGATAATAGAACAG
>JARGYV010090115.1:0-22021 GCA_029532675.1 Ornithodoros moubata
CCCCCCCCCCCCCCCCCCCCCCCCCCCCCCCCCCCCCCCCCCCCCCCCCCCCCCCCCCCCCCCCCCCCCCCCCCCCCCCCCCCCCCCCCCACATCATATCATCCCTGAAGATTGCAATCGTGTATGAGCCACACCAGGCTAATATTTTTGAGACTGTTGCGCTGAAGGTCCCGAGTGGTTGGTATTTCAGATTAGGATAACGGATACAGGCTACAATTGGCAGAAACGCACAAGCCTCTGAGGACCTATAAGTGATGATATTAAATAAACATTCAAACTGAAGCCCTTGTGTGCCGACATAGATGGACTTCCTCGTGAATTTCTTATGTCTATACGGTACGCTGTTCAGAACGGCAGATACGCTGAGGAATTAAAAATAGGTAATTAGAATAGAAATAACGACAGGATTGCCAAGCCTGATTACCAGGACTGGAAAATACATAAATGGGCAAATGTAACGAACTTTCTGAACCATGCTAATGATTAGAGCAGAATAATTCTCCTGCCGGGTATTCTTTTTTGCGCTCAAGTTCGTGGGTTCAATCCTGTTCGAGGACGGTAGCAATGTGGGGGAGGTAAACATTGCTACTGGCACCGTGTGTCGGAGATTTCCGGCGCACATTAAAAGATCCCCAGGTGGTCTAAATTATCCGCAGTCCTACCCTGTGGCGTCGCTCATGATCTTAGTTGTATCGCGACGTAAACCCGCCAATTATTATTATTATTTTTGTAGTAGTACTAGTAGTAGTAGTATTTCTTCCTTCTCTCCCTCCCTCTCTTTCTTTCCCTCTTCTCAGCTCCCCCTTTCCTAAAGAAGTGTGTGTGAGAGAAAGAAAAGCAGAAATATGTAAATGCATTTCTTTCCTATACATATCCAACTTCTACAACAAACACCTTCTGAAGGTCAGCGCGTTCAGTAGCTGAAATGTCAACGATCTGCTACGCAGTCAAAACAAAACCGAAACCAGCGCACAACAGAAAAAAAGAAAAAAAAAAAGAAAGGGAAACACGTAGCAGATGACATTTGTAGCAGACGCTCTTTTGGTTCTGTTTTCTGTGGACACATCCTGTGACCTTATTTCGGCCGTTGATTGGTCATCCTTTGTTTCTGCTTGACGCTAATCCAGAAAAGGTCTCGTCAAGTTCACACACCGCTTGACACACCAGCCGTGTTTGCAGTACAAAAGACTCGGGCCTTAGAGGAAGCTGCTTGCCAAAGTGATTTACATATCAAAACGATAGTCATGCATACTGACTATGTGGATCAAAAGTTTGTATGGATTACATCACAAAACTGGGTTACGGTTTGTTTAATTAAAGGTGGTATGTCGTTGACTGGTAATGAGTCCCTTCTTGTTTATCTTTGAAAACTTATTGAATCGCAAGCCGTTCACCAAACGTAAAACAAACGAAAGAAACTAACAATAACAGAAATTTTCTTTGATATCTTTTAAAATATATTTTTAGGATAGAAAGTGTAGCAGTAATATGGAGAAAGCGATTCTCGTGAACGGAAAAAGCACGGGAATCTTATAGTCAGTACGTGACGTTCCGGAAAACACCAGATGCCCAGTGTAGAATGGAGCAACAACCTCGCATTCCCATGGTGATGATCCCGTATACGCCCTCTTGCGGAGCGAAAGGACCCAAAAGGAAGGGCCCCGGCCACCACTCTTACAGAGTGACACTAGCTCCATTATTCAGATGCAAACGGACAGTCCCCGAATGGAATCTAGCATGTCATCGCGTCATCATTCATTACCGTCTGTCCCCTCTGTGTATATGCGTATTTATAGCCACCACGTGCTCTCATAACGTCACCACGGTACGGTGGATTACAATAGTGGCCACCGACGTAAAAAAATATAACCAGGAAGGCTCTCTTATCGGGATGCCTTTCTATAACGATCGCTAGATTGAGACGACGCGTCGAAGGAGAGTGCTCTCCCTGTTGTTGTTAGTGGTCCACAGGAAGTGTGGGGGGTGGTTAAAACGGAAGTGACGTCATAGGGCGCTTTCCTACTCCTCTGAAATGATTACACTTTTCTTAAAATGCAGGGAAGGATATGTTGATTCCAAGCCTTCTGCGTGCCACATTCGGAATTTTCTTTACTTTGCAGCACGTCACGACTGGTGAGTTTACAGTCCCGCTGCTAAATGACGTTTTAATGGTTCGTTGAATTAGTGAACGATTTCCGCATTTTACGCAAAAGATTCCAACGCAACGTCACTAATTTTGCTCCAGTGCAATCGAGTCCTTGCCCTTTAGGCGAAGACACTGTCAGCTTCGAGAAAGTCGTCGCCCTCAAGCCGAGCGCCAGCCGCATGTCTCCAATGTTTGCCCACAGGGAAGGATTCGGTGCCGGAGGCCTAACAAGTGACTGCCTTCGTCGATGTCAAGCAACACCCCACTGTATTGGTGTTATGGTCAACTACGAACACAACGCCTGCTTTGCAGCATCTGCTGTCGATAACATCTCACCACTAGGACCTGTACGAGCCATGCACAGGGAAGAGCCGCTGGTGCCGGCGTCGGATCGTTCGAGCTATTTTGCAAAGATGTGCATGCATGGTGAGGAGTATACAATAATACGTGTGCAATATCTTTTCCCGTTTTCCAATTTTGCGCGGTGCTTGTTCAGGCCCAGCATGCGAGAGGGATTGGTTGATGGAACGTGTGCCCGGTAAGGAACTGCGCGGCTTCGACGACCGCATTGTATCCGGCGTACCCAGCCGCCACCGATGTCAAGAACTGTGTCTCCACGAGCGTTCCTTTCCTTGTCGATCCGGAGAGTTCGAGCCCCGAAGTCGACAGTGCCGACTCAGCTCCCAGGACAGAAGGACCCAGCCGGACGCCTTTAAGCCGGCCAGAGTAGCAGCCGTTGAATATTTCGATAACTTATGTGTTCCAGGTGAGCAGCGAAGTGTGCTCAGGAGGAAACACCGTCTTCATTTTTGACAATTTCTCCACTCAGTCACTCCTGAAACATGTGACTATGAACTACGCCGTGACGTCGACTTGTTCAGGGCCGACACAGTAAGAACAGCCTTCAACAGCGACCAGTGTCGGGCACTGTGCGACGCATCACGAGAATTCGCCTGCCGAAGCTTTACGTTCTCTGAAGCCAACGGTCTCTGCTTCCTGTCTGGGGACGACACGGTCTCGCTCGGAGGCTACGCCCTCAAAATGAGACCTGGCGTTGGATTCTACCAAAGAGGGAACTGCGTCGATCGTAAGTCGAGCTTCCACAATTCTCTGTCGTCTTACTAACGTACATCCTTCAGCGGTGCAACTGTCGTGCACCCGAGAAGCTATGATCCTCACCATGAACACCGTAGACCCTTTTCGTGGAAGAGTTTACGCAAGGGCCGACTCTCCGCCTTGCGAAGTGGTCGGTAGTGGCTCCAAGTCTACGACCCTTACGCTAGGGCTACTGGACAAGAAATGCGGCATCACGGAAGATGTAAGTCTTGAAGTCGCACTTTTCATGTAAGGCGAATAATTGCTTGAACCAATTTAGGAAGGTGGTCGCTTCACAACGACAGTCGTCATTCAACACCATCCGATGATACAGCAAAAAGGAGATCGAATCATCAAACTGTTCTGTCTCTTCGACACCGGGAACAAGACGGTCACCAACACATATAAGGTGCTCGTAGGGTACGGTTCGCAGTCCTCGTTATGTTCTCCAGTGGTCCTGACGTTCGCCTTTTCTCAACTTAGTGGCGGTGGGCAGTCTTCGAACCGGAGGCCTGGCGTCGTCAATGCCACGGCACCTTCCCCCAACATTCGTATGAGGATTACAGACCGTACTGGGGAAGACATTACGGGTGCAAAGCTGGGCGATGAACTCTTTCTCCGCATTGAAATTGATGATGATAGTTAGTTCAGGAAGAGTTGCTCCTTTCCTTTTGTAACAAAACATGGTTTTTAATACCTGTACCTGTAACTGTATCAAAGTTTATAGCTCAGCAAAATACCTGCAGGTGTGTTTGGCATCTTTGCGCGGAACCTCGTAGCGACAAGTGGACAAAATGATGATTCCATTGTCCTCATCAATAGCGCCGGGTGAGTTACCCAAATCGCCTGAGGTCCTAGACCGTGCCTCTACTATTGGACTGGATACATCTCGTCACCGATTTATGAAACTGTTACATGAACAGAATTCTAACGCTGCTGTTGCTCGGGGCGGGATACGTGGCTTTGAAACCATATTCCCGCGACGACTATGACTAGATGTTATAATCATTGAACATGTCGCAGGTGCCCAACGGACAGCACAATCTTTCCAGCTCTTCAAGGCACGGACGGCAAGAAAGGCCTCCATAGCAGATTTGAAGCCTTCAAATTTGCGGATGATGTGGTCGTTCGCTTCCAGGTGCGAATGTTGAACTGGACTAACGTTCTATACAGGTGGTTACATGGGGCTCATTTCAGGTGACTGTCCAGTTCTGTCTTCACAAATGCGCGCCTGCCACTTGTGATAACGGCGGAACGAAATCCTTCGGCAAGCGAAAAAGGCGCGAAGTCGGGCCACGTGCTACGACAGTAGCGCCGACAGCGGCGACGATGTTACCTGAATACCCATTACAACGAGAGATCATCGTCGAAGGCATCGGAGGCAACAGGGTGACGGACAGTGGCACAACACCGAGAAACCGGCGTATGTGTACGGTATTCCTTACGTCCTCTCCTGCGTAACGTATCTCTTGAAAATATTCCCGCTAGCAGCGACAACAGCACACCACCGAATTTCTTCTTTGCAGCAACATCCAATGCTCAGATGGTGTGCGCTACGCCGACAGTAGTCACAGCCGCTGTTATCGCGGCGTTTCTCATTCAACTGGCAGCCATTGCAGCGTGTGTCTCGTGCGTAGCTCTTATCCGCAGGTCATGGGAGAAAAAGGACTTGGAGGTTCCCGTTCGTGTGGCTCGCTCCACTATGTCCGGTTGTAGTACCTGGGACAGGACTCTACGCCGCGTTTGAAGGCACGCAAGGTCTCTCATGTCGTCCATCATATTAGAGGCCTGAATAGGCTGAAGAAAGCACTCTCCGCGTTCAAAGGATGTCACACGAACTTCTACGAGTGTTGTGCTTAGATGGCGACCACGTACACGAGTGTATGAGACGGCCGGCTTAGCGACGACGTGCAGGTTGCATGATATCGAAAAGATCGTGGTTCCCTATAGTTATACAGTTAATTCATTGAAATCGTTCAGAGCACCATACAGAATGTACGTGTTATCTGGTAGCAGCGTACGCAGAACATCGACGTCGCACTCGAATGCCGCTGACGCAAATAAAAAAAAGTGCAGCAAAGTGTGTACTGTCTCCGCCCTCACAGGTGTATATTTCTTGAGAATATGAAGAGAAAATAAATCAATACTTGTAAAATTGTTTTGTTTACTTCCCCCTTTTAAGTTCAATTCCAATCTTGCTCTTGTTCCAATCTATCACCAACATTCAGCGCAATAACTTCGTTTAAATTTCTGGAACAACTAAGATCTGGACAAATTGAAGTCATTTTGGACCCGTTGATGAAATTTATTAATAAGGCTCTGCTAAAAAACATGGAGGTAAAGATTCTTCTACTCGGGTGGTTGGTTTGTTGAACCTTTGTGCGTGACGGATGCTACACAAAAAACAACAGATTTCCAGCGTAATAACGTACCTTGTTTTACGATGTTAATCTAAACGCTTTCCTTTTTTGCTTCGTTACTGCTACCTTTCTTGGATGCAGTGGCTTGTACGTAGGCTTCTCAGGCACTGCTATTGATTCGCTCGTAAAATTCCATTACATATACGTAGAAACATGCCTAGAAATTGTCATACTCGCAACACGCTAGAACGTTTTGGGCAAGGCGTAATGGCGGTTTTGACACATGCGACCGCCAGAGGGGTCCTACGGCTTTCTGATCGTTGTGCCGCCTCCTTTCTTTCTTACCTCCATGCTAAAAAACTACGACAGCGTTAGTCTTGGTTGTTGCGCATGATATGAAGCCTAAAACTTGTCCGCCAACGTATATAAAGCTCTAACGTAAGTTTGTAACAAACTGCCAAATAAAAAGGAGAGATAATTAATGATGTTCAACTCTACTAAGCCCCTGCCGCTTCGATCTCTATATCCCTATTTATCAGATGTGTGGCATTAGCGACAAAATTTTGAGGAAACAGGGCTGTGCCGCTGTGCTTCCAACGTTAAGTGTTAGTGTTTACTTTTTCGCTTATTTAGTGGTGCTTTGATAAAAAAAGGAAAAGAAAAACAGTAGGGTACAGCTCCTGGACGAAGTACACAAAACCCGTAATAAATGGCAACTAGATACTAGCGCCACCGCGGTTAACATTATTTCTTGTTGGCCCACAAATAGCCCTTTTACGAACTGGTATACCGTCAAAATGGTAAGCGTTGAGTGCGATCGTAATAATCGATATAAATCTGCAGTATAAGGCATTAGTTGCTAAAAATGGTATTTGAATTCTTCTTCTAAGACTCACAACCTAGTATTCACGGGCTAGATTTTGTTGTGAAGACTTGAAGCTTATTGGAAATGGGCATACCGTCTTAATCGCGAACCGACATAAATGAACTTTTTTGCCTTTACCTTGTGTCTTTTCAGACGAAAGGTACCTCCAGTTTCGGAAAACGTAGAAATAAGACCCACACGCTGTGCCGGCGATGTGGTCGCAGCAGTTACCACATCCAAAAGTCCACATGCGCTCAGTGCGGTTACCCCAACAGCAAGATGAGGCACTGTAAGTTTTGACAATAGAGTTTGAACTTGCCAAGGTTTTGGACGCCTTGACGCTTTGAGTAGTTCAAAGTGATGTAAAAGTTTATGTTAATCTGAAAATCCGTGCTGATCTAAGGAACCACTGATGAATCCGTGTGATCTTTTGCTATCTTTGGGCCACTCAGTACCCATTTTGACGTTGTGCGTGTCGTTTTCTACTAGACAACTGGAGCGAGAAAGCTAAAAGGAGGAAGACTCAAGGAACTGGAAGACTACGTCACCTGAGAAAAGTTTGGAGGCGCTTCAGGCAAGTAGAAATCGGGTCTACGGCAGTACACATCAAATCATTTGAAATCACTGCATGCTCATGTTGCGACACTTTGCTTCAGGAACGGTTTCCGAGAGGGTGGCGAGCAAAAGTCTCAGAAGCATGCAGCAGCAAGTGCAGCAGCGTCCTCAGGAGCCGCAAAATAAATGTTGTATAAACATACCAATAAACGTGGTTAACATCCAAGTAAGCTTTAGCCTTTTTTGTCCTGTGTATACATGAAACCTGCAAATTGAAAATACCCGTGGGATGCAACCAGAACTATGGAGCATTTCATTTATTAATCGCAACATGTGATGCTCATAACTTATATTGCTCACTTGAGTGGGCATTTGATTCAGAAACTAGCCAATGTCAGCATGCAACTGACAGAGCAGAGGCAAGGAATGCAGAGATGCAATAATGGCACGTGCAGGGTTGTCAGTTAGTACTGTCACGCAACTGTGATCATCAAATCATCATAGTATTTTGGTTACATTCCCCGAGGCAAATTTGACTTCAGGCAATGCAACTCCTGTTCTGGTGATATCATGAACATCATAAAGCTTCTGTAAAGAACAGCATAGTAGGAAAATGTAAAAAGATTGTTTCAAGCGAACGGAGTGCTTCCCCATGAAACAGTGAGTGGGAGAATAGAAGCTCTGTAAAACACATTTTGATACTTGCACCCAAAGATGACTTGAAGATGAAGTGTGGACAGTGTCACTGTATAAGAAATGGGGAAAAGTGATGCCCGCACATTTTAGCAAATAATTGTTTTATGGCCCGATAGATGCCAGTGAAGACTAGTAATCTCTCCAGACCCCAAGCAACGATAGTACGCAGCGTGCCCTCCAAGTTGGTGGTTATGGTACCAACAGGATACTCCTGTACCTGTAGTCCATGTCAGAGCATTGCTATGCCTCGACACAACTGAAGATTAATGCAACCAATCAATTTCCTCAGAATCAAGATGTGAACATTGCAGCCCCCTGGGGTCAAGTCTGCTGAACGAAAGCCAGGGAATGGGGTTATATACTTGAACAACATGGATTTGCTCACCTACATTTATGTCACCTTCTGTAAGAGAAGGGAGAGATGTACTCATAGTGCAAGACTGCCCAGGGCTTGGATAACAAGAAAGATGATTACACAATCTGTGTGTGCCTTTGTATTGTCTTTTCTCTCACCCAAGCTTTGTTGTCCGGCGTTGCATGTCTTGCAGCCAAACGTCAGCGCAAGCAATCAAACCCTCAGCAAAAAAGGGGACACGCTCTCAGATTGCCCTTTCCCGCCACACGGAAGGAATGGCATCACGCGAACGCCAGCGTCGCCGTAGGGTGAATGTATCTGTGCTCGCTGAGAACATGGAAGCTCAATGCCGCCGAAGACACTCCAACCCTGAACTTTGCAAACTTTGATGTAAACATTGGTCTGAGCAGATAAACTATACCTGACCAACTCGGAGCAAGATCACAAATTCTACCATTCCACTGAGAACATGGATGGAGGCATTGCCGATGAATTCCAGAGACTGCAAAATCATCGGCTCCCCACCATTGCACAACAATGTCTGCAAGATATTGCAAATGTACAAGACGACGAATTCACCCTGGCCTGGTTTAATGCTTGTTCTCTCCAAAGGCATGCAAGAGACATTATTCCCGACCAAATTCACATCCAAAGTGGATGTGATGTGTTTCACTGAAACTTGGAACACGTGGGTGCCACAGATAAACGGATTCCATGCAATTCAGAGAGACCTGCCGGAGGGGTGGGGTTATACATGAAGAACAACTAAGCAGCAGTTCTAGAACTTCCAGAAGTTGGTAACCTCGTAAATGGAGATCATGCGGCATGGATCATGCGAACATGTGAAATTAGATGATGGCACCATCATCGTAATATACCTGGCCCCAAATCTTTCTAAGAGAGAAGCAATGAACTACATGTCATCCGCGTTACAATGGTACGAATTGGATTGCTACAAGAATATGCCATTCATTCTTGTAGGTGATTTCCACATTTTTGCAACAAAGAACCCCGGATCACTGACTTCACATCCAGCCGGTACCACTTACGATGCATGTCCTGGGACTGGAAACAACCAACAACAATCGGAGGAACTTGCATAGATCTGGTGTTTGCCAACTTTAGATTAGATTCCATCAGTCAACCACTGGCAGTTCATTTCACTGATCACAAAGCCATCATCTTCAAGGGGAAGAGAAATCCAGAACTCTGCATTACTTACAAACTGTGAACTACAAAATGTGTGTATGACAATTGTGCACAAGTGTGTGTGCACGCATAAAGACCTTGCAATGTGCAAGTCAAGATCAACAGCAACAAACAAATATAACAAAAAGTATATCATCACCGTTGTCTTTCTACTCGATTCTAAAAAAAAAAAAAATTAAATCCAGTTCCACTCTGCGTGAAATCTGTGGAAACGGTGGAGCTGTGGTTTCCCTACCACAGATCCACGCTCTGACAAGAGCACAAGCAAAACACGGGGAACCACAGGTTCGTGTTTCCAGATTTCATGCAGAGTGGAACTAGGCTTAATTTTTTGCACTATGATTTTGTTGACTAGCTCTCCTGCATATATCCCATTTTATCATTTGGGAGCTACCTCCTTCCATACCAAAGGGCTCCGGCTCTAGAAATTTGCCACAAAACCTGTTCACTAGGAGCAGGACCTATGCGAATACACGATACTGCATTTATTGTGCATAAACCTGCTTTGGTGCCTCAACACTAGCACCACATGTGCAGAGCTGTTTGGAAAGAGGTCTGTTGCAGACATTTCACCCTGTATCTCAGCACCTTGCATTGCTTTACTTCATGCGGAATGTGTTTGATACATGCACTCCAGATGTTGTGCATGCAAAGCAGGCAGATAACACATTTCTGGCTGGCATGGTTTCAGTTTCTATATTTCTATATGTATGTATACATATATATATATATATGTACATTTCCTTTTCTCATAGCTTTACTCTGCACTGTTCTGCACAAGCACAGAACACGTCTTATGGCAGAAGAAAATACAGCATACTAAGTATTTCATTTGACAGCATATAGTACCATGTATGCTTAAAAGCAGACGTACAGTCGATTTGAAAGACAAGTTTTAGGGAGTTGGCTATCAGAGTGCCGTTTAGTGTGAAAAGCAGAATGTAATATTTTCTCGTATCTCATATTTGCAATTACACCGGGTCGTGAATTTCACCTGATCAAGTAGGACTTCAAAACAGACTTTTTTATCCACCTTGTGGACAACATGGCTACTCGGCCAACTGTTCCGCGAGTGCCTTAGGGGCAAAATATGTTGGGCATGCAAACTTTCACAGCATGTTTACATTTTAGGGTGGTGGGGAACTCTATCCTGGTCAGTCTGACATAAGGACACAGACTCAGCAATAAATATTGGTGTTCACAGCCCCTTGTACATATTTTGCATCTTATTAATTCGCAGTTCACTATGAACGCAGTTTCCTTGGCACCAAGAGTGACCCTTTTCATTGTACTTTGTCTGCTGCAACATATGATGTAACTACTGGGAATGTTACACTACAAAAGAAATGCCTTGGGACCTTTGTTGCATTCAATCAAGTATGTAGATAATGTTCTTCAGACAGGTACAAAGACTAGCGGCTGGTGTAGGTATTTGTTAAATGAACCCTCTTCCGAAACAACCATAAATGAGGGACACTTGTGTCTAAGGTAAACATAATAGGTGGTCAAAACCCCACACAACAAGTCTAAAATAAACACGATGGTACCACTGCACCTCTCAGAATGCCCGACAGGGTGCCATCAACATACAAAGTGACAGCATTGAAAAATATTTTCTCCACGATCCAGAAGTACCCAGGCCGTAAAAGCCAGTTTCCACAAACAAAAGTTTCGACTGCTTTTTTTTTCTTTTGCAAGAAAGATCGAACATATAAAAGCAGGGCCCGTCGCACGCGCGGCACTCTTTATAGGCGGACTATTATACGTAAGTAGATATAAAGGCTTAACGTGAAAAGAAAAAGACGAGCTTCCTCAACCCCCAGAAGCGTAACAGAAATAATGTTAAGCATAGATGTATGTTAGAAATGTGTACGTCATGTCCTGCTCAGCGAGCAAGCTGCGTGATAAGCGCAGCACACATCTCAAAGAACTCCATGGTGTTATGCACTTGGTTGTAGCTTGTCTCGGCCACAGCTAGAATGGGAAAGAAATGTTGGACAGATAGCAGTAGAGGCTTTGGTGTGTCAAGATCATAGACTTACTGGGATCTGCAGGTGGAGCTTCTTCGTTCATTGGCAAGGACTTGAAATCGAGCAGAAAGCTCTTGTACTCAACTATGTACAGCTGTAGGCTCATTTTAGCCTGCAAGTAAACCAGTGCTGAAAATGGAGGTACACCTACGCATAGCTCCCCCTTTAATACAAGGGCTGCCTAGACAATATATGCCTAAACCTTCCGTACAGTGTTATGGGTTAATAAGATGTGCATATCTGAGCAGTCTGATTAATCCA
This sequence comes from Ornithodoros moubata, assembly GCA_029532675.1. Classification (NCBI taxonomy): domain Eukaryota; kingdom Metazoa; phylum Arthropoda; class Arachnida; order Ixodida; family Argasidae; genus Ornithodoros; species Ornithodoros moubata. The sequence goes on from JARGYV010090115.1 coordinate 11,573, forward strand.
TGGAAATCTCAAAACCTACATGCTTTCCATTCCTGGGATTTTTTCGTCGAACCCGAACGTGGTAAGAGTTGACAACTTTCCATTCCTAGAAGAAGAGAAAGAATCCCAGTCACAGGTTTAATCGGTGTGCAGTGCGCAATGGCCTCAGTAGATGCAAGCTTACAAAGTCCAATGCCTTCATTGCACGAAACACTTCGTTCATGATGTCCTGGGGTTTGCTTTGGGAACGAATACCTACGGACGAATATGAGCAGCCATGTACTTTTTTGTACAGTCATGTTCTTTGACCACTGCCAACATACCGAGATGCCATTTGGCACGTTTCATTGGAGTAGCCTTTGCTGTACCGTCCGCACCGTTTCCTCCACTCAACATCCTTTGTCGAACTGTTGTTGCTAAACGCTCAGGGTGTTGCCGTGATGGGCTCTGCAACAAACATTGTTCAACTCCAGATTTTAATTGATTTGATCTGCACAAGAATAACTTGGAAGAGACCCAGGCACATGCAGCAACACAAAACCCTAAATGTAACCGCTAAGTAAAAGTAACTAGAATGATGAAGCTATGACAATGAGGCTACAAAAAAGAGAAAACAGGAAACACTGCTATGAACTTCACAGTATGCAAACAAAAGCCGAGAAGCTTCGGAAAACTTCCAGAGCACTGGTTCATGCTACTGCAGAAAGATGGCACAGCAGACTGATCACTCATGATGTCTGCATGGAAGACTACAGAACTGTGCTAATTTAAACGTAATACTAACGCAAATTTTAGCAAATGTGTACTTGAACGGACACACAAACTTAATAGCATTCTCTTGATAAGAATGCAGTCAGCACAAACGCAAAAGACATCAAGCAGAGTTTCTCAAATAAGCATCGATCATGTGTCATCCACAGAGCACCAGCAAAGAAGCGTGAAACAAAAGCAGTTTTCTACCTGGGAGAGTATAAAGAAAGATCTGCCATCTAACAGCTCGGCAAGTAACCAGTCGAATGGAATCTTACCAAAGGACGTCCGAACAAACGACTCACGTCCAGCAGGGCGGCGGCTGGAGGCGGACTCGATGCAACGTAGAAGTCCTTGATATCCAACTTGGCCATGTCGTCCTCGATCCGTTTATTGTCCACCACCAGGTGGTAGGCGATGGCCAATTGGTCGTGAGGGTTGCCGCTCAGCAGGGCACTGTGCACCTCTTTGTCGCACACTCCGAATTTCTTCGAGGCATAGGACCAGGATGCAGCTTTAGTCTTAGTTTAGTCTCCGTACAAACATATCCAGATTATCTAATGACAGGTTCCATCTCAATTGCTTCAATATGGTGAAGTCCTAATGTTTTAAAGCACCTTTAAAAAGAAGGTTGCACCACTACCTGTAGCATTTTATGAATATGCCTTACTCTGTAGCCTAACACAAGGGTAATCCATACAGCAGCTGTGACTAGGACACTGCATGTCGCCCAAGATTAACTATGTACGATACTGAACTCGTTTTTCATGGTATCCAAGATACGTAACATTCGCTAAAATGCAATGTTACTGCAATGTAGAGAAGTGTTACCTCTCCAGTTTCAAATGACAAGTACCTCACAAACAATCTTGACGGCATCCATGTCAATGATCGAAGCATCGTTGTCATTTGGCAAGGGAAACAGGTACGCTGGAAGGTCCTTCTTGAACCACTCATGATTCCTGCATATGTCATTGGGGTCATTACAAAGAGCTACAATTCACTAAGCTCAGATATCACATTTGATGACATTCTCTGCCTACTTAATGTCTTCCATTGTGGCACGCTTCATGGGGTCGACCTGCAACATGTGGATGAGCAAGCTGACAACAGATTTGTTCAGGTAGTCCGGTATGGGAAAGATGCCAGCTGAAATGAAGATACATTATGCAATGCTTGTCAGCGAGGCACCTCTCCTGGACGGGGCTGACAACAATGTGCAGGAAAGAGTGGTTTGAAAAAAGAAAACGAAATGTACCTACATTTAATTTTTCTGAATAATGTCGGCACGTGTTCGTCATCAAAGGGAAGCTGCATATCAGAAGTCGACAGTATACCTTTACAGTTGCACTGTCTACCTCAAAAATATGACGTGAGAGAAAACCCTGCAGTGCTTACCGTTCCGCAGAGGAGAGCATACAAGATCACGCCACAGCTCCATATGTCAACTTCGGGGCCAGCGTAGAGCCTGTGAGGTGCACGCTCTATCATTAGTAACTCTTTTTTTTTAATACTAAACTACACGAGTGTTGGACCCACTTTCCAGATATGACTTCTGGTGCTGCATAGTTTGGTGATCCACAACTGGTCCGCAAGAATTCACCGTCCATCATCATGTTGGAAAGACCTACAAGAAGATACATTCACTATGTATGCTTCAGTTAACAAGATGAGTAGGCAAGGAAATAACTAACTATATGCAGGATAAATTGCAAGATGACAAAGATTCGAAACATCCTGTTGGAGATACAAGACCAGCTCTAGGATACAAAGTTTGTTCTGCACGAAATTCATACCTAGGGTACATACCAAAGTCAGCAATCTTCACATTTAGGTTCTGATCCAGGAGAAGGTTTTCCGGCTTCAGATCTCGATGGACAACCATGTGCCGATGGCAGTAATCGACGCCGGAAATGATCTGCTGAAAGAATCTGCGTGCATCCGATTCCTTCAACTGGAATTCAATACAATGAGTAAAAATTATTCATCGGTCTTGTGCATTAGAAGCTGCATATCACAAAGCTGCATCACGAGACATATCACAAAATCTTTTGTTTACCTTTCCGTGTTTAACAATGTAATCGAACAGCTCTCCACCACAAACGTATTCCATGATCATGAAGATGTCTGTGGGGGTGCTGATCACCTGATACCTATGACAGATAATCGGGTCACAAGTTGAAAGCGAAAATATTCTTTATCCATGGGTTACTTACAGCTTGATAATGTGAGGATGCCGAAAGAGTTTGAGGTTCTGTATCTCCCGTCTGATTTTTCCGACGACATCGAGGTTTTTTATTTTCTGCCTATTCAAAATCTTAACGGCAACCTTGTGACCTGTCAATTGATGGCGCGCAGCTGGAAATGAAGTTAGAAGTACGCAATGTAACATCACATGTCGAGGCACGTGTACAGCACGCAAAACCACTCCTCCGCTCTAACCTGGCTAAATTGACAACATTTGAGTCGAAGCAATGGCCAGACGTTACGAGCGAACATCACGATCACGCAGCTGCTAAGAACATCAGTATGAAAGCTTTACACGCTGCATAAATTATTAAAACGGGCCCCGCACGTTTGGACATTTCCCAACCACATGCATGAGGAGTTGATAAACAAGTTACCCGTGTCTATAATTGCAACATCTCAAAGTACCCGTTGAGCGACATGTTCAGCATTGCACAAACATAAGACGCATAAATGCGAGCCACAAAGAAACCGTGAGAACCGGCCACTTTTCCCTAAGATCCTGCGAAACATACTTTTGTTTTTTCACTCTTCTATATTTATTTTTTTTTACTGCGGGGGAGAGGGTATATGTTTACCGATTGAGATAGGGAAGAGGTGCTGCGAAGTACGCACCAGAAGCAAGTTCTCTCACGCTCTGGTGCGTCTATTGCCAACTAGGAATACATACAATGGGGCGTCTTACTTTTCACTTTCCCGAATGTTCCAACGCCGAGAGTTTCGCCGAGGATATAATGCCCAATTTTGACCAAAGGCTGCCCTTGGGGTCCCTGAGCCTGACTCTTGTCAGCCATCTTGCAGAAGCTCGCAAACACATGCTCCCGTCCGGTCCGAATTTCTCCCGTTTTGGCTTTAAAGGTTTACGGGATCAAGCGTATATGCGACTTAAGAACAAATAAAACAAGAAGCGAAACCATATCGTTCACAATTAATTACTACTTTTAAAAACAACTTTAGTGCCGCGACATCTGGCGACACATTATGCATTCACATTTGCTTCGCGTAGCCGCTTTCGCCTGTAGGGTGTAAGCTCGGGAAAGTGAGCTAGTGTCGAGTTATTTCACTTTCTTCATTTGTATGTGTGTTTGATGTGTCTTTAATGTATGTCCAAGATACAGTATGGCTCGCTATGATCCTAAGGAGAGGTTTCGGTACTTGAAGCAGCTCATAACAGAATTTGAGACCACGAATTCCATAGGTATCTATCTACTCGACCACACGTCAAACGCTATCTGTCGTATACTCGTGAAGAGTTACATTGTGCATTACTATTACTCCGAGCACCTAACACTTCGTGTAATCCATGTGGAAAGCTTCCAAAATATTTTGTCAAAGTAAATTAGTTTTGAGCATTGCACCTTGAAATTCCCAAGGATGCAATTAACCAGCAGCGCGTATTTAAGTAATTGAATTGGTCTGGATTGCGCGATTTTAGGTGCTGATGTCTAATTTTTTTTTTTTTCTAATATATACTGTAGCATGTAATCTTTTGTCTGTGCACTGGAAATTTGTTGCAGAGGCAAAGGAACAGGTTCTTGCAAACTTAGCAAACTTTGCCTACGACCCAGTAAATTATGACCATTTCAGGGAGCTAAAGCTCATGAAACTGTTTCTTGGTGAGTTCTCAGCAAAACCATTTTGCACACAGGTATTTTCTTACGCTGTAATTAACCTTCAGAGCAGCTAGAAGACGAGAATGAAACCATACAAGAATTTGCTGTAGGAGGAGTCTGTAACCTAACAGGAGGTAGTAGTTTGCACACTTTTAAACTTGAAGCAGCATTCATGCAGCTTTTTCCAGAAAAATCGTTTGCAGATGAGCTGGTAAGGCTAGGTGGCATTCCAAAGCTTGTCACCTGCCTTAGAAGTAGCCGAGAGGAAACTGTGCTCTCTGCCATTACTGTTCTCATCTTCTTGGCTTCTTCTGGCTTGAAAGAAGGTACAACGGCAAGCAGTGCTCCTTGTTAATAGTAAATTATAATTTGCTTCTTGGTCTTTCTGTTTCAGATGTGAAGTCACCGACAGTTGTCGAGCTCATACTAAAGTGTGCTGACTCTCCAAACAAGAGACTTGCTAACTTGGCAAACGTTTTCCTAGAGGAAGCATGTGGCCAGGACAATGTCGAGCAAGTACAGAGTACAGTTTCCACTACAGATTGCGAACATGTAACCTAAGGCGATGGTTGTAGTAGCAATCATTAAGTGTCCTGACATTTCTGTTGCTTAATGTACTACTTGTTTGAGTGCTTAGAACTTTTGCAAAAAGTGAAAATGCAGTGATCCCTAGGATATTGGCCAAAATAATTACATACCTACACTTGGCATGAGAATATTGTCTGTTATCTTTATATGCTGAAGTGTATCATCACATTGTTGGCATCAGCAAAAATTTGGTCTCTGATTATTTTCTTTGTATGTGTGTGGTACTGGGTGAGCTAGATCAGATGCCAGCAGATTCAAGCGTAGTAGTTCCATTTTACTTCAGTAACTTGTGTGATCAGTTAATTTTTCACACAATGCATGCATTTCTTCACATAGCATTTTTAAATCACGGAAAATAATTTTCCACACCTTGCATGTGCAGGTTTGGGTCTTTCCAACATGGCCGTGGTGGGTCAAATACATGATAGTTACAACACTATCAGTTAGACAGGCTCACAAAATGGCCTGCGTCCTTCCCATGTTCCCTCTTTTGAGCACTTTGTGGTCAGCCTCCCAACAAGGAAGTACCCAGTATTGCATGAGTACACAGCTATGCTTCCAACTTTAAGGTCTGTGTAAGTCACATGTCCGAATGGGATTGTGTTTGGGGGTGGACATTGGATACTTCTGCATTCTGGCATTCCTGGTGACCACTGCCCGTCTTCCGCACAAGTGCGGTTTGCAGATCCTTCCATGATAAATCCAAAATTACACGAGTAGGTAACAGTAGAACCCACTATAAGCGACTTGTAGACTGTGGTTCCGTCTTCCAAAGCAACTGGTTCGGGACACGTGATCACGACGCAGCCCAAATCTGCAGACCACATCCCACGATGTCGGCATCGTGCATCTATTTGATCGGCTGGACGATACCCAGTAAAGCAACTTAGGACTGCTATGTCATCATAATGTGCTTCAGCTTTGTTGGCCGTGAGGGTAGAATTCCTTATCAAAGTCACCATTCCGTTCTCAATAAGAGGCAGTTGGCATTCCACAGGTATGCATCTTGGCAACGTTGGCAGCCAGTTTCCATCATTGTCACATCTTATGTCGATTGTCGCATTGCCATCTTCGTACTCATATGCTTGATCACATGCAATGGAGAGGTAATCGTCTGGGTGAAATACATTAGATGACATGTGTCCTGGTTGGATTTTTGAAAATTCTGGAACATCCGGGAGTGGACACGTGACTCTTATGCACTTTGGTGCTTTGTGACTCCATTTTGCATTTCTTTGGCAGGTTCGGTTGGTGGTACCTTTGATATAATATCCTGGATTGCAGAAGTAGTGAATTGTGCTGGAATAACTGTAATGAGAAGATAAATTATTGTGACTACAGAAAGCTGGAATCTATAGGGGGAAGACACTTGATGAAGCTGCATCAGCAAGCGGTGTCTTAGTTACAAATGCTGCTGCAATAGGACTTCCTTTCCTTTTGCTCATACAGTTTGTACAAATTTTGTAATTCATAAACTGTGCAAGGCATCGAAGTCGAAACTAAGGGGAAAAAGCTTCCGTGAAGGTGTTATTTAGTGATTTTTTTGTTAAGACCTTTCTGCATGAAGCAAAAGATGCCTGATAACACAAGCACTATTTTCTTATCAGGCCATGTCTTCAAATACCTTTTCCCTATTGTACTAAATGTTGTACACAGAAAGGGGTTTGCTTCTGCATATTGTCATCAGCTACAGAATACTTTACATTCACTTTTTGCGAGAGACCTACCTCACTGTCCTGGATACAATGCATGCAAAACATGTGGTGTTGTGTAACTTACGTCTGTGCTTCTCCCAGAACTTGACCGTGCAGTGGAGGTTTAGGGCTAGGACACTGAACAGGAATGCACTTGGACTTCAGAGGTCCAACCCAAGTGCCATTTTGTAGGCAATGCCAACGCTTTTTCCCTTTCGCTTTGTATCCCTTTATGCAGGCAAGCTTAATAAGCCCCGTTTTCGAGTCTTCGATCAGCTTTCCATTAGGAATGGTCACCTCCAGGGAACACTTTCTTGGAATGCACCTTGGTGAAGCACTGCTCCAAACTCCATTACTGTAGCACCTACATACAGTATTTTGCAAACAATGTTAATTTCAAGATGAACATAATGGTACTCCATTGTGCAATGTATATGGTGCTGTTTACATAAGCCAAAATCTGTTTCAGGTCACTGAGACTAAAATTGCACTAGGTCCTCTCATTAGACCCATTCGATATTCTGGTCCAAGTGTGGGTATACTTAAGGAGCTGAAATTCTGAGCATTAGTTCATGCGCAGCAGTGCAGGTTAGTCGTGCCACACCATTAGAGCAAGCACATTCCGTTAGCACAACATGTTTTGGTTCACAGCACCTGATAACTCTGGTTCCCACAATTTGGTATCCAGAACTACAAGTCGCTAAAGCCATGGGAGCCATATACGTGATATTTCCATGTTCCAGTAAGGGCAGCTCGGGACATGACATTGGGACACATGCTGGTGCGCTACGTGCCCAAGAGCCATTGGCAAGGCACAACCTCTGTTGTGGGCCCTCAAGAACGTAGCCATCGTCGCAGTAGTACTCTACTGTAGATCCATACCTGCAAAGAATTTTAATGAATAAAACCATCTAAGAAACTTCTTGTGGCTAACAAGAACATACTTAGTGCCACCATAGATAAGATGCATATTGACAGAAATGTCAGGCGTTGGACATGATGTCATTTTGCACTCGATATACTCAGTGCTCCAGCTGCCACTTGCCGTACAGATCTTATGACCAGAGTCACTCAAGCTAAATCCATCTTTGCAACTGTAGCGAGCTGTCATATGAAAGGTGGTACCATTAAATTCAGCATGGGCGTTTTCTACCTGAAGAAGTAATGTATCTCATTAGTTGTAGCCTGTGTCCACTTAACCTTGCTGGAACATGCACATACCAAAGGTGGGAGTCCACACTGTACAGGGTTGCAAGCTGGAGCATTGGGAACCCATTTCTCATTGCTGCTACAGACTCTGAAGTTGCTACCAGAAAGCACATATCCGTCATCACAAGTATAGTGTACAATGGCACCAAAGTGGTTTGTGAAAGAGCTCATCCTGGAATGGGGAACAGACTCTGGACTGGGACACTCGATGGGAACACAGAATGGATTCTCAGATGTCCAACGGCCTCCTAAAACGCAAACACGCTTGGAAGGACCATGTAGTTTATATCCGGTGTTGCAGACAATTTGGACGGCACTTCCCACAGTCCATTCTGTGCCAATGATCCTGAAAGTAACTTGTGATGTTGCTATCCCCGTTATTAATCCCTGCATCCCATGAGTAGAGTTGTTGCATGCTTACCGACCATTAGATACAGGACTTGGCTGATGACACTTTTGGGGGACACAAAATGGCAGTTGTCCGCCCCACTGGCCGTCGTACCGGCATGTCTGCAATCTACTGCCCTGCAGTGGTCACTAGTATAAGATTCTTACATCCTTCAGTGTACAACACTGAAAGAGCTGTATCTTACTTCAATTTGGAAACCAGACTCGCAGTTGTAGACTGCAACCCCTGTATAGGTGCTATGTGTAACAGTGACAGTCCCGTGGTCCACATCTTGCGGAGGAGGACACACTATTGGGGTGCAGACAAGGTCTTGAGGGGCCCATGTTCCATACTCTGTGCATGTCATTTTTCGGTTTCCTTTAGCATTGTAACCGAGGTAACAGCCACACCTGAAGCAAAGACATTCACGATTATTAACAAGAAGAGAAGCAACATGAACTCGCATATCAGTCGGCGACGCCTCCTAGATGCGGTTTTTGGGTCTTGCCTAATAACATCGCCATATTTCCCCACGTGATATGGCATGCAGATTCCATGAGCCACGAAAGGTGGTTTTCCGCAGGTGATTTCTTCGCATACTGGTAGGATTCCTTCCCACAAATTCTTTTCCGTGCAGACGAGATCACCGTTTGTTTTCAGTTGGTATCCTGGGTCACATTGGTAAGCTAGCGAAGAGGAGTTCCCGTTAGATACCGGTGACCCGTGCAGTATTGTCGGGGGTTGTGAGCAGTTTGTAATCTGACAGACAATGTCCAAGATGCTCCACGTCCCGGATGCAGTGCAAGTGATGTCCCTGCCAAAGTGGTATCCTGGATTGCAGAGAATATGCAGCCTGCTACCTGGTGTGTGCTCTCGTTCCTGTGATACGATCCGTCCATTTGTGATGGTGGGAATGTCCTTGCAGATAACTTCTGCGGGAGAAGACACATAAGAACATGTGCTACAATACATTAAATGCAGGATTAAACACTTGCTCTCGCTGTCTGCATGCGTACACTGCTGCCGCACAGCAATAGTCCCCCCTGAAAAATTCTCATTGTTTATCCCACCATTGCTGCATCAACTTACCCTCGCAGTATGGTTCATCGTCGTCCCACTGGCCATTCGCTTGACACTCCCTTGTTGATGGCCCTATCAGTCTGTACCCTTCGTTACATGCGTAGCCAAGCCTCTTTCCGTACTGTAGCTGCGAGCCGACAAGCCTGCCGTTCTTTGGTACTGGAGGTATTCCACACGAAACACCTGGGAATATGCCACACGTATGGCGTTCATGACTTGAGTTTAAATCTTGTGAACTATACTTCACCGATACAGGTCGGAGCGTGGTATGACCATTCACTCGAAGAGAGACATCTTCTCGTATGCGGTCCCTTCAGTACGAAACCTTCGTCGCACTCGTAAGACACTACTGCTCCGACGCCAGTTGTAGTGTACGTCACCGAGCCGTTTTCCGGTGCGCTAACATTGGTGCAAGCTAAATAGGGGATCCACATATATCAGAAAGAGCCATAAAAGTACAAATGACTGCGAAATATCGGGTACTTACCATAACAAAACCTTGTTTTGCTCTGAATGACCTGTCCAGAAACTCTGCTGAGGAAGTCTGGCCATGCTAACACATTTCCAAAGTATGTATCGCATTGCGTTGCAAGCCGTGCCACATTTTCAGGTGCGAGTGTGTAGTTCCAGACGTTTACCTGACTCAATGACCCAGAAAAAGACTCAGACAGTGAAAAACTCGACCCTCTGCCGTCCTGCTCTTGGCCAAGAACCAGGACTCCGTTTCCTGTGTTTAAAAGCCCCGTTCAATATCATTGCGCTGTCGTGCGCGTTTAGCTTGTACAGCCTGCGCCATACTTAACCTCAGCGCCGTTACGCGTGGCGGAGCGGGAGGAGAGCCACCCTGGCGGCAGACAGCAGAAATAACGGGAGAGAGTGCTTGGACTGCAACGTTGCACCT
>JARGYV010090134.1:171-19415 GCA_029532675.1 Ornithodoros moubata
TTTAAACGAGAAAATTGTAACTAATTAATAATAATAATTTCACTGGTACCCGAAAACGAACGGCACCCAGCGCCTTTGTACAAGCACATCCTTGTTAGCCCCACAATACATCGAACCTTATACTGACGTGATCGTGACAGACATTTATCTCATCTTATCTTATCTTTATTCTTTTGTCTTAGCTGTATTTTTTTTTCAGAAATTAGCTGGTGGTTCAGTAGCACTAGAGTAACCATTCCCGACTAGGGACTACCATCTTCGTAGTTTTTTTCCATAAAGCAACCAGCCAACCCTAGAAGTTTACTCTGCTATTTTATGGAACGAACACTTGTCTTTGGTATATTCTCGACTGCGTTGGGCATCCTGCATTTTGTACGCTTTTTGTATAGTGCTGCCTCCCGTTGGGTGAGAAAGACACTTTTGGAGACAGTGGGCTACGGCGTACTATACGTTACATCATTACTCACTTTGCTCACCACAGCAAAACGCGGAAATTTAATTTAATAATTCTAAAAAGTTGCTTCAAAAATATTTTTTATGGTTCTGCTTCCCACTGTTTGTGACTGATTTGTTCGATATTTTCACCTGCCTCTTTCTGAAAATTTGTTCAGTTACGGTGTTATCCTAAAGTATTTCTGGTGCGATGTTTATAATACACCCTGTCTTACTAAGCGACCGAAATTATGCTTAAAAAATTTTTATTATAATTAGTATCTTGTGCTCTCTGTGCGTGCGCTATTGTTATTATTATTATTGTTTTCATCAGCAGTAATGTTATGTAAACAGCTGAGCTCCTGCTGCTGACGCTGGGCTCCGCGTCACAAGCTTAGCGTAAGCATCACACAGACAGCAGCACAGACCTAGTCGGGCCTGTCCCTTTAAGTTTATATCGAAATCCAGTGAAATATTGAATTAGTATCTATTGAATGCTAGGGAAATAAATGAATGAAGGAGTAAGATGGGGGAGACGGCGATTGAGTGGCTAATCTCACAAGCCAACAATACGAAATAAATGATGCATGAGTAGAAACATTTTGAAATTATAGTCATCCGTGCTGACAAAATAAAAGAAAAAAAAAGTCTCCTCGTCGTCATTCTTCACTTCACTAGAGCAATGAAAACAAAACAAAAAGAAAACGAGGGGGTGACACAGGCCACATATGCATGACATGTCTACGCGACATGAAAATTGCACAGGCCGCGCGGTCAAGCAAAACGTTCCGCTCTTACGTTCCTTGTCCTCATACATTTCTCTGAATGTGAGATGAGTATTTTCAATCCGCCGCTATTGCTCGATCCGGGGCCATGTGTACCATGTATATAGGATATAATCCCTTTCAATTCGCATCAAGCTCTGCTCTTGCTGGATACAGGTGTTTTTGATGCAGGTTCTGGAACTTGAAACAGTGTATTTTCGGCACCAAGTTTGTAAGAATCGAGTTCAAGCGACACTGAAAGCGGTCCCGCGAAAAACGCGCGAAATAGGCATGTGCTTCAGCTCCTCAGTCCTTTATGGTCTGGCTTTTTGAGAATTTCCTTTCCACTAAGAAATTCTATCCATATACTTAACATTTAATTTGAACTCGATTTCACTTCATTACCAAGCACTTAGACCTGAGTTTTATGCGCGATTGGTACACAGAACATATCTAGGCTCACACGCGTATAAAATATACGTGTACATACAATATGAAAGTTAGTCATTGTGCTTAAGGACAGTTAGGCAGACCTTAGCTATTCTGTGAGTTTTATTGACAGTGTTTGGACATAGTATACCCATTTTACAAGCTTCTGTGTTAAGCATAGTGCAGCACGTAAGAGTATTGGAGTTACCGGTTCCCCAGAGAAGGGAGCCACAGTCTCCTTTTTTTTTTCTACTTCTTCTTCTTCTTAACGCCAAACCAAGTCGTACGCCTCACGTCTCACTATCCAAACCGAAGTTTCGCCGCATAACATGACATAAACGAACCCTTGCGCCTAATCATGTTGTCTTCCCAAAAGGCACCCATCTCTTGCGGCCAATATCTCACCTGTTCCACGATTAAACATATATATTATGGTCACGGTCTCATTCGTTGTCTCCTGATGGCGGTTTGAGGTAGCCGGCGCACTATTCCGTGCAGCCACCCTCCTCATATTTTTATTTTTTCACCTTCCTTCCTTCCTTCTTTCCCTCTGTTTTTTCTTCTTTTTTTTTGCTTTTTTAGTCATTCTCAGATCTGCATAAGTCGATTGTTACCCCTTCTCTTTGTGGGAGGTGCATTCGTATGTATCCGTAAATGTATTTGAGCTCTGTGCTCTCTTCTTCGTAAACCTGATGGAATGCCACGCTCGTGAACTTCTTCACAGGGTTCGCCACAACGTCGCATTCGCATTGTAATTCGGGTACTTGATTGGACGCAGCGCATCCAGCTTGTGACCGGAATGCGGTGTCGTGGCAAATATCCATCATGTTCTCACGAACTGCACCTAAAACTGCCACTAAAACAGAAAGGCTTCGGACACAGCTGAACAAGATCAACAAGTTCTTTCCAATGGGGGCACTTTTGGGATCGACAGGTGCTTCGACCTTCATGAAATTTGTCACAACCACTGGACTCCTCGGTTCTCTGTAGGCTACTAAGTTTGCCAGTAAGACTCATCTATCATCACTGATCATCACGTTCATATTTAATTACACCCTCACTTACTCACTTCGCACACCGTAGCAATGGGTAAAGGGGGTACTTCCCACATCATCATTGTCATTAATTATTGTTGCTGTAGGAGATGAAGTAGGAGATAACTATCACCCGAAAGGACGCTTGGTAGTAACCTGTTATGAGTTGATCTGATTTGAATTCTGTTATTACTTGATCGGATTATATAACGATTCTCTGTCATCACTTCTCAAGTGGGAGAACCGGGTTCCGTCGTACACAACACACGATGCCAGATCACCTCGGGATACGAAAAATGTGAGAAAAACAGAAAGGAAAATGATTCGCAGTGATGGACTGGTTTACCCGATTTCGTCTAGTGCCTGCAATATGCTCAGATTAGCTGAATTTAAAGCTGCACTTTTCCATATCGCGTGTGTTGTGTTGCGTTCTGTGCTCTGGCTTCAGCCGTTTGATGGAGCTTGAACTCTGGACGCTGAAGTAGAGCGCCCGCGGATTGTCTGTGCATGGAGAAGCTTGTGCATCCTGAGCTTAGTTGGGATTGCAGCGTTGTGCGACAAGTATATAAAGTTGGTGAGGGTCCAAATTGAAACGCTATCGCGAGGATAGTGCGAAGGACACATTCGATCATCGTCCAACCTGGACTACGGCCACAAGAACAGACAGATTCGTGTAATTTTACCGCCGTCTGTCGTTATTGTACTTAACGGGGTACTCGGGTAACGGTGTAGTTCGGGGTACGCCTGTTCGTTATCAGGAATAGATTATGCTCGTGCTTTGCACGTTCAGATGCCACGACTCGGCGATACCGACGTATTGTATATTCTCCACCGATATATCTATGAGACGTCCGATTATTACGTACGCCCGTTTTAGAATCACGAAAAACGGATCGAGTGGAGAGCGATAGCCAAGGGAAGACTGTAGAAATCCTTAGCAGCTATATGAGAACGCCCTAATGCTACCTTGTTGGTTGACGAGGAAACTATCAATCTGTTTTTATTGGTTGTACAAAAATTTGCGTTTCATACTGACTCAGGGCAGTCGTGCCAAAATGCACTTCCCTTAGAGTGGCAGCCGCAAATTTTGCGAGCAAACAGTTGGAAACAAGTGACGCGGCCAGTTAAGACAAATAACTAAGACTCAGTAACCGCATGGCGGGGTTCCGCTCCGAGATATACTCCGTCGGACATGTACTTTTCCCCCTTATCGCATCGTGCACGGCAAGCCTAGACGTATCGCAGTTCAGTCGGAGATGGGAAGGGGCATCGTAGGCAAGACGCCATAACGAACAGAGCCAAAACCGAAACGCAATCATCGTGAAGATTAATGCTATACGCAGCTACGATTGGCCACCGAGAGAGATGATGGAACAAAGGAGTGCACGCTCTGTGGGCAATTAGCATAACCGGCTAGAGTGAACCTCACCAGGACGACACTGGTCGCGGCGAACGAGGCGACATTTGCATGTGCCAAAGACAAGCTCTTTAGACACGTGCAGTTTATGAAAGGCCAGAGTACAGAAAGCCAAGAGAAAACAGAACAAGATAGATGGAAATTCGTTAAGGGCCGCTACGTCCAGAATACAAAGAGCTGTAACCTGTACAGTGGCGCCGGAGACGATTCCATCTTAGGATAAGTGGGATCTCTTGTTCCACCACAGAACATCCTCGCCACTGGGTTTTATCTCCTGTGATGCATCATGTTAGCCATAATGGTTTCGTCGCCAGTCAGACGTGATGCGAGGTTGATAATACACAATTTCTTCCCGTCTTTTCTTTTTTTTTTTTTTTTAAGACTTGATGAAGCGTACCTTGCTTTGCACTGGAGATGCTGAATCAACTGCCAAAAGATGTTACATCAGTGCTGTTAGCGTATTTCGCTTTTCTTCTTTGCTTCGGCATGCTCGTGAAGGAAGTACGAATCAGGCGTTAACGATTAGTCAACTCTGCTCACTGAGCCAGTTGACATAGTTGCGACAAGGAAAGGAGATATGAGCGTGTTGGACGTACCATTAAGATATCTGGGAGAGCTTTGGGGACAATACAATTATTGCACGGCCACTACTATTACTCGTTCGCAACATGATATTCGCACATGCTCCGCGGCTGCGTGGTAATAAAATAATGGATAACTTATTGACTGCGACTTTTAGTATTTACTATACAAAGCGTTTGTAAATCTATAAAGCCTTGGTTCTCAAGGCATCGACACTTATTGAAGTCTGTGACCGTGACAGACATTTCCTGACAGTGTTCACTATCCTTTTATGTTTATATATTTTATTTTATTTATTTATATTTTAAATTATTTATTTATATTCTGATTTATTTCTTGACTTATTATTTGTGTGTGTGTGTGGTGCCGTAATAACACTGGCCTTCTGGCTTCTTCGCTTGAGTAGGTGTACGTTTATTGACTATTTGCTCATGAGCAAATTTCAAGAGGAGGGCATGTCAGGAGGGCAATAACATGTCAGAAGGACATGGTATGTTTTGGTATTATGAAGAAAAATATGGAGAGTGTGGCTCCCTCTATGGGTAACTGGAGACTCCAGTACTCTTTTGCTGTGCTATACACAACACGGCATCTTGAAAATGAAAGGATACTATGTTCGAACACTATGAACAAAACTCACTCAATATTTAAGGTCTGCTTTAATGTCCTTAAGCACTCAAAGCTATTAATGTTCCCTGCATATACAGCCCGAGGCCACAGTCCGAGGATTTTCTGCCCACTAAATGGTTGCCTGTCGAGTGATGCCAGATTGAAGTCTGTAACTATACGAGCTAGTTACAAGGTATAGATAAGGTTAGATGTCTTGAGGAACTCGATGAGTGCACGAACTGCTGGCATCTGCTGATACGCTGGCTAACACCCCCAGGCTTTTATTGTGTTGGATGGTCTACTGTTCAGACGGGCCGGCGAGGTGTCCAGCACTTGACGATGGGCATCATACTTTGGACAAACTTCAACTATACGCTTGACATCTTCCACTGCACTGCACTGGCTGCAGTTCGGAGAAGGAACCTTCTCATAATGCCATCTTTTCATGGAAGCAGTCTTCATATGCGTTTGACTCCTGGTACAGTTGGTTGTTGTTAGAAGTTTGACGAAACCTGATATGGGACCACAACCTGTGTGAACACATCTGACACGAGCTATGTTGCGTAATTAACAAACGACCCTTAATTTTGGGCAAGCTATGACCCGCATTAACGTCTGTCCTCCCTCGAGGAACTCGCAAGAGCGTGCACTGCACAGAGCGCTAATCAACGCGCAATTACGCATCGCAAACAATTATGGGTAGGGGAAACGCGAAGACATTCAGCAGTACAATGGAAAAAGCAACGCTGCCGCGAAGAGCAAAATGAAAATATATGCTTCTCGAAGCAAAACTCCGTCGGTCAGACATGCACTCGAGCAGCAGACGTGCAGAACAAGTCGATAGCACTGTCCGTCGCTTCGAAGCGGAGTCAGCGTCGTTCACGTATGCCTGCGGAACACCCTGAGGGCAGTCAAGGAAAACGCATGCGCCACAACAAGCGAAACGACAGCTTCCGCCTCGTAATGGAACAGAACGCGACGCAAGCGCCACCCGTGGGCTGTAAGGTGCTGAGCTTCCGGTTCGTGCTTGGCCACAATTAATCTCCTCAACGTAGACGACTCAACTGTTCTCCCGTTGATAACAACGTTGTAATATCACCGTCACGGGAACTGCCGCTTTTAAAAGTATTCCCCTGTGGTGGCAGTCCTGCTTGCTATGGCGTATCATCGTGACTGCGGTGATCTCCTTGCCAACGCGGGAGATGTTGGTGTGAGGATCCTGGGCCAACTTCGTTGGGGAGTTGTAGGCATACGTCTTTAATCGTCTGAGCCCAAAAATCAAAAACAGCATCGAGGAATCTAGTGGTACAGGCTGTTCATGTGCCTGATACTACAGGATGGATGACTAGATAGATGAGTAAAAAGAAAAAGAGCGAGAGAGGATTATATGGATACTCTAATGAACGTGGCGATGAAGTACGGAAAAGAGTGTACTTTTTAAAGAGGGGGACTAGTCAAAACCCGGTACTTTAAACTTACAACCTCGCTGGAGTGGCGGTGGTGGCATGCGACGGGATCCGCCTGACACACCGCAACACCTTCTCGCTCCTCACACAGCTATCGTGGTTGTCAGTCATTTACGATGTTCTTCGGTAGGAAAAATAAAGATAGGCGAGGACGCACATTGATAGGGCCTTGTAAGGATGCTGCAGACTGCTGCGCTGCGATAGGCGTCAGGCGATTTACACTCCCACTGTCATTTACGTTTGCAGCGCTAGTCGTTTTTCAGACATGCACTTTCATTCTCGCCCTTGGTCTCGCTGCCTGCAGGCCATTAGATATCCCGCAGTGAAACAAGAAGGGGAAAAAAAAGATCGTCAAAAGCTTTAATATAACAGCCACCACAAACCGTTTGTTAGTTTTACCGCTCCTCAAGGAATGTATAATATGAACATATGGTTTTCGCTTTGCGGGACCATTTGCCGTTGATCCTCTTTTTTCTCGACGCAGCACGATGCTCTCAGAGGCGTCGTGTTCGCTTAGTAACGACCAAGGCGACACAAATTGTGAAGTGAAAACGCTTCCAGAACAGCAGCTACACCGCCACTCATTTCGGGCTCGAAGAACAATAATACGAGGCAGCAAAGCATTTACCCTCAACCGCTTTCTACATGACAGCAGAGAGAGAGAGAGAGAAAGAGAGAAAAACAAGAGAAAGCAAGGTGCCAACACAAATTCGTTGCAAGTTAGCGAGAACGAGCAGCGGAAAGGAGAGTGGACGGCAAGCCAGGAAGCGAGGTCGTTTAAAGAGCACGGCCTTTGTAGTCATTTACAGCCCGAACCACGACAAGAGTGGAACACGAGAAAACATTAAAAAGTCAATAATGGAAGCCGCTGCAGATCGGAGAGTAAATAAAGTGTTTATGCTGCGACTCAGACTGCGGTTTACGTGTGCCGCGCCTGTGAAAATGGACCGATTAAGAACCATAGCTTGATTCCAACTTAGATGGAAGAGGGGACCGGAAGAAGCGTTGGGCTATAGTTCCTAACCTCACCGTCACCTCCGGCTTCCTTTAGTCCCGGATACTTCATGGGTTGTTCAGGTCGTAGCTTAACATAACCTTATGCGTTACAGTTTCCATGTCAAGCTCAATACTACAGTACGTGTTTACTGCTGTTAATTTCGTTGCACGAAAACTGAAAACTGACAGTTGTTTCACATATTCTTTTTGGTCACATGCATAATTTGGAATTTGTGATGCATATTATGGGCGGCCAGACGACACTGAAGTTTCTAGCATGCATGGTTAGGAATGACAGATGCAACTAGCCAAGATGTGTTCGTAACTACCCGTTTGTTTTCACCTACGCATTAGAAAAATTATGCCGGAAGCCTGATGTTAATTAGGTAAAAACGTCACGTTTTCCGCGTCCCGGTTATGAGGCAACAATTATAACAGTTTTCATTGTTGAAGCTGTGCGCTAAATTGAGACTCACGTGAGATCCCCGAGATGCTAACGCGCTTTCTTCGGTAAAGGAGGGTTAGGTAAAACGAACATGAGAAGCGCATAGAACTTTCATGCATACGATTCTCCTCGTTGCTTCTCTCGCTTCGACGGTAATTAACCTCAAAAGAAGGTCTTGATTGCTTTTCCTTGTAGCTTGGTTACGTGTATGCGATGAAGATATGATTCACATAAGCTTTGCCAGAATGCAGTGTTGCTAGATGGGTAACAGCGTCTCGTCACACTTTTTCTCTTTTCAGAGGGTCTTTCGCTGCCATGACATGTGTGCACATCTAGCAACGGTGGTTGACCCACAAATTATCCACCACGGCAGATAGCGGGGAAGATTCTAATCTGGTCATCAAGGTCAGTATTTCTTAACAGAAGCTTTGGAGTACTCGCTGTCTTCTTCTCCTTTTGTGTAAACATTATCGCTGTTGATGGTAATGATTATAACACCTTTTTTTTTTTTTACTTACATTGAATTTGCTTCTTGTAAGACTTTATTTTCGTAGGGATCGTGGATTTCTATATCAGATATTGTACGAGTTACATATAAATATATTATTACACACATATATGTAGTGCGTAGTATATGCGTAGTATATATATAATGTTCTTAGCTTTCGGTTAAAACCCGAATATGCCCGGTATTTGCTCTCCGAACGTTCCGAGAATCAGGTCAAATTCCGGAGGCCCTGAGCAAATTCGTGTACCGTGCCAGATTGTTCGCCATCCGAAAAGGCCCCGAATGAACTATGAATTACTCCGCGTGCAATCAGTTATGTATGTTAATAACTATCTGTATGAATAAACCCGCAAAAATTGTGTTGCGGAATATGCAATAATGAATCGATCAGTGTGTCAATGTTCGTTGCTAGCAGGAAAGTGTTTCACCCGAAACCTCCTCGATCGTACGCTTGAAACCAGGCAACCACCCGATATATCCCCGAATTCTTGTGGGAAAAATTTCACCCGATTTTTACCGTCCGAACTTTAAAAGTAATAAAATCCGGTAATAAAATCCGAAAACGAAGAGCCCTACATATATAGTTACATGTATATATATATATTACGAGTAAAAGGGAGAAAGCATGCTGTAAACACAGCGTGTCCTTGCCACCAGATGTCAACGCTAATCCATCTCTATTCTATCATCACTTCATTCATCTGAAACGTATTTGTAATGAGATGGGGTACCCCACATCACCATTGTCCTCGTATTTTTGGTGCTTCGATACCTAGTAGCTAGTCAGACTATGTAGGGACCATCATCTTCAGCATCAGGGAGCAACAGCAACAGTGGTACCCTTTTCGTTTTTAAGTTTAGCAGTGTGACCCCGACTGTTGGTTACCCATTAAATGATCACTTATGGCAATTATATATTTCACTGATTATGTTACGTATATGCATACATACATACGTGATTTCGTATACCTTGGTTGGTATGTTGGCCAGTCTACAAACCAAAGTAAGGAACATAAAATATCTACGATGGAAACTGATGTCCTGAGGTTGAAACAACAATTAGGGTCTAAATACACAGGCAAATGTTGAACAATAAAAGAAGGAAGTCACTGAGAGAGCTAGCCAGCTGCAGGACCGTACCCAGAGGTTGTGGGTGCGAGTCCTACAGCTGGCTAGCTCTTTCCGAGAATTCCACCTTACACTGAAGAAATAATGAGTTCTTCCCGCGACTACACTACATCACGCATGATTAACATGCGTTCTGCATTCTCATTTTCTGCCTTAAGGCGATGCCATGCGATACGGCGAATGTATCGCAACGTGCTAGAAGCCACACGTCTGATTTCCAGAATGACCGGACTATTACGTGCTTTACGAAAATGCCTTAGCGCGTGAATCGGTAGCGCCATCTATTGAGTCTGAAAAGCACCGCATGCGACCTGTGTTTCTTCTTTTCTTCTCTCACCGCGGTCCCAAGAGTAGGGGCCGTCAAAATGCTACGAGCAACTGCCTTCTCATTGCCATCTTGAATAACAGCAGCACAGCACGGACGGCACATGTTGATTAATACTTCTAGTGCATGCGCCAAGAATGGGATACACGAAATGACAGTATAGGTAATTTCATTTCCTCTCGGGGTAGCTGAAGCCTCATTTAGAACGTGATAGAGACATCGTTCATTGAGAGCCCGCGTGTGGGTAACGAAATATCCCTTTCTGAAGGGGTCACTAGATCGCACTAAGCAGGAAGTGTGTCATTCTTAACAGGCTCAGCCGACGTCCTCTTCTAAATCCTTTGGTTCCAAGAATTTGGAAACGCATGGTTCATTGCCCACTCTTGCTTCTCCGTTCGAGAGCTTTTCTCTTATGCATTAGCGCATCCGGTAAAAGACCGTCTATCGTGGCAGGCACCATTACACGTATTCCGTAGCTTATTATGCGAAGACAAAAATTTTAACTTGAAAGATGCAGCTTCAAAGTAATGTATACACAATTTTTTCGACCCGCCAAGAACCATGATTAACTGGGCCCCTTAGTAGGACATCACAAGAAAGGCTTGTATACAGGAGACGCCACGTGCCAACTTGCGCAACAGCTCACTGCCTGCGACGCTTTCCGCGTGTATTAAATCGGGCTCATCAGATTTTCCCCCATTTCAGCGTCTCGAAGCTCACGGCTGGGCATACAAGGCCCCATTGTACTTCCTGGCGGTTTAAAGAGGACGTACATACTGGACACACAATGAAAATGAACAATTACGAGGAATGGGGCTCACGTATAAACACTCTCTGAAACAAACACAATTTGCCTGTGGATAGAGCGCGACCACCAAATTTGAAGTGGTAGGACGATATAAGCGTTTTTATGGCTTCTCTTTTTATGATGAGTTTGCAAAAGCACTTGTAGGTTTTATCTTGCCGATGCTGGTAACCAGGTCGTGTAACTGACCGCGTACGAGGTTACACAAGGGATGACCAGGAACAAAGACGTGCTTTTCTGCGTTCTTACTGTTACATTGGCAGACACATTGCGTATACAGCTGTGGGGCAGAAACTGCGGACGACGCAATTCTGTATGATGTGCAACAGAGAAAAGGTCGCAAAACTCACTGCGGGTAAACTCAAATGTCTAAGTGAAAAGATATTTTTTTTTTTTTTTTTTTGCTGTAAAGGAATATTGTATAGCCATATTAGTTCGTACAGTACTTGATTATTCAGTGCCTATACGAAATGTACGTAAGTTTTTCGTGTATGTAAGTGTTTGCGAGTCCGATAGAGTGTTTTCACGGCGTAATCACTGATCGTGCATAAAGAGGACTGCCCATGTCCTATCTTTCTCGCCCGTACTCCCCTACCCCATTCCACTTCATTTGAGTATGATGTTCGTTGAGTACTGAATTCAGACAATTAATAAAAACGCAATTATGCTTAACCCAGGGCACATATAACGTAAATAACTATTGATTACTGAATATTTCATAATAATAAATGTATCAAATCACTATAAGGGGCATAATCACCAAGAAATTGCCCAACATAAATATCACGCCTACCTAGGCACTGCACTTAAAGTTGCACTGAGACAATGTTTTATAACAACTCCACCTCGCAAATTATGCTTGGAGCCGGAAAGAAGGCTGTCTTCCCGCAAGGCGTTAAATATAGGGCAAGCTGCACGTTTGTCGACAAGGGAAAAGCAGAAAGTAGTCCAGTACAAAAAGACTCAAGTACATGTACTCTAAACAATAAGTCCACTGCTAAACGCGTAATAGGGCGTGAAAACATTCCCTTCTGCATTCTGCAGGAGAATGTTCCCATTAACAGTATTCACCTATGTGAATGACAACTCAGTGAGAGATTAGACAAGGCGAGCACGACGTGACTGGTTGTTAAGGCCGCAAAGGCAGTCGTCCTTACAAAGGACAACAAGACAAAAGTGTAGTCGTCACTCTATTCGTACATAAAACCCCAAAGTTTTACATTTGTTCCCCTATGGGAACCTTTTAGTACGTGTCAGAAAACGCGCGTGATCACCCACCTCGAACAAAGTTCTTTTCATGACGGCTGTCCTCTCCACCTCCCACACAACTCCTTTTCTTCCCACTTTCTCAAAGTGTGAGGGTGGTTGTGGAGAGAGCATTCAAGAGAAGGGCCACGTGTGGTTGCAGGTCCCGATGCCAGGCCAGACGACTCAGAGTCTCCATGGCAGCGCTCCAGCCGCCGGTACGCCGTGTTGCGAGTCCGGACGCCCCGTTCTGACTGACCCCATCACCGGGCAAACGGTGTGCTCCTGCCAGTACGACGCGCAGCTACTCAATTACCAGCGCCTTGCTGCTTCCGGCCTCCCGATCAACATGTACGGCACCGCGGCCTATGCCGCAGGTGAACAGGGCTTTCTGCCTTTGGGGACTGCCGCCGAGCAATCAGCCTTTTACTCTCCATCGGTAAGTTTTTCACCTTTGTTTACGGGGTCTGTTCCACCGGTGTCAGCTTGTGGTAGTACGCTCTGTCTGCCACAAGCTGCAGCCGACGGAGGTTTATGTGTAAATTATAGCCGACGAAGAACTGAATTGGGTTTTACTAAAAAAATAAGGAGCCGATGAAGGACATTTAAAGGATATTAACTTCAAATACTAATTTTATATTTTCTTCAATAATTATTTCGAAAAAATAAACGAGAGGTCTAATAACAGGTAATGTCATCAGGTTGCAATTTTTTTTTTATAGTATGTCCCAGGAATGTGCAAGTTCCTTTTGGCACATTACGGGGCTACCGTAACTTCAATGGTGTAGTCATCATGACTTTTTCCTTACACAAACTCATTACGGTGAGGTTTTGGTACGACATCTTAATGTTCCGTTTCTCTTTCGTATCGGATTCTGCTTAAGTTGTAACTATAATTTTTGCGTCTTAGTTGTTCATGCGAAGTGGTCTTAACATCAATGGTCACAATATCTTCGTTTAACAATAACGGAATTGTAACCGTCAGGACAGCATGATTTGCTGCATAGTACTCCTCCTTGCAGTGCACTCAACTCTGCGTGCAACAGTAGAGTTTGCGTTTTAAATCAGTTAATACCACCTTCGTCAAGGATTTCTTTTGTGCTTTTGTCCAGTTCGGTTATTACTGAAATAACACGTCTAGGGCTCCTTCGAACGCGAACAGAGAATGTCTTCACGCAAGCGGTTCGGCTTAACAGGATACATCCCAAGAGCTGAAATTATGCTATTTGAACGCGAAGGACCTGTCACGCTTGCCTTCACGGACAACTGCCTTGTCCCTGGCGGAGATAATCCAATGGCCTTTAGTGTACAGAGCGAACACAGGTGTCACTCTTGTCACCAAACCATACACAAGCGTTGTGGCGTACCTGTGGGAGGGTAGTAAGTGAAACCCGTAAAACGAGGGTTCACACCCTAAACTGAAAGAAAAAGGCGCATATAGTTGTTATTGTGGTTCCTGTTGAGTGCGTCTGGGATCATGTCGTGGAGAGACCTCGTTGACACAGTGGGCACAGAACGCGGGGGAGAGAGGCTGAATAGAAGCAAAAGGAATAGTCAAAGAAATTTCTTCGCAGTTTGCGCTCGCTCTTCAAGCAACCTACTTTTGCAAGGCGTCACTTTCATTGTGACTTAGTGGATGTGCTCGGTGTGGCTATTGTGTGCCGTTAAACATTAGGGATCAGTCGACTTTGCCACCCACGCCTTCGAGGCTGTCTATTGTCATTGACGGTGGTGGACGAAGGTTCGTGACGAAGGTTCCTAGCTCAGTTACACATCAATACCCAAAGACGCACAACGTACGGTGGTTGGAAAAAGAAAATGAATCATTCGAGAAGCATTGCAGAGTTTGCTGTTAGAGTGCACGTGGCATGTATTGAGATTCGGGAAATGCAAAATAAAATATGATTCCAGGATGAGAAACCAGAGACTACGAAACAAAAAAAGTGCTTTTGAGACATTATTTCTGCCCCTCCCGTCGTGGGTTTTCTCGTCACAGAGTACTACCACCAGCTCGCTTTTTCGTTTCTTTTTCTGCTTTCTTTTTCTTTCTTTTTAGCATTCTCTTAAGATATCATTATTGCCGTGTTCAGTTGAAGAAGGGCGTACTGCAGCGAATCCAAACATTACGAGGAAGGAAATAGAATGCACAGCATCTATATTCGACATGCTTCTGTGGAAAACAGGTTCTTCCGTAATGCTCTGTCATTGACGATTAAAGCACTAAGCAAACCAGCAATGTACTGTTGGTATCACAGTAAGGTAACGGTACCTTCATTTTAACCGAACGCGAAAAATGCACTGACGACTCGTCATTACCACTAAAACAACACTGCAGCGCCTGCACAGGATGTTGTCCAACTTTTCAGAATACAAAGGTGTCAAAACAAAGCCAACACCGCTCCCGTCGCGGGAGGGAGGTCATAGAAAGCTTTCTCATACATGAAGCCACAGACAATGCCAGCCTTAGGTCAAAGGAGGTCACGTTCCTTAGAAGGGATTGGGGAGGCGAGCCCTAGCCGGGTTCCTAATAAATGTTAGTTGTAGTTGAACGCTGTGCCTGTGTCGTCCGTCCGGTGAATTTTTCGCGTTCGTTTAAGATATTCACGTACAACCAACACGCTTTTCTAGTCTTCTTCTGGTACCTAATAATCAGTTCGCTATCACAGCGAGATCGAGGCGTACGTGTTCAATAACTGTAGCAGTCGCTTCGGAGCAAAACACTCTTAGAACCAGGAAGGTTAATGTAATTTGAGTTATAGACTTAAAGTGGTCGCGGTGTTGCTAGGTGTATGTGACGCTTAGAGTGTTTGTGGTTAAGTGTTAATTTTTTCTTTCACATTCTTCTTTCTTCTTCTCGTACACGTGGGAATTTGTGCCATAGGCTGCATTCGTCTCATAGGCTTTGTCCCTACAGCAAAAATAAAAAATAAAAACCCCACAAAAATAGATGAACAAAAAATAAAACGAAATAAAATGTAACATGTTGAATATATTTACCGCGGTACCGTAATAATGATAACAATAAGAAGGAGCAACAAAAAAGAAAGCAGTCCGTCGAAGGAAAGTCTGTCCACCCTTTCTATTTTTGTCCGAAGAGGATTTAGCTCCTTAGAGCCTGTAGCTCGCCATGACACCAAGGCATAACACTGACAATCCGAGACCCTCGTTCGAAGGAATTAAGCTGCTTACTATTTTATCTTTCCCTGCGCGTAGGGCCGCGCCCTAGCGTTCGCAGAAGCGACGTGTCTAAGGAAACAAAATGGCAGACACGCACCCCGTGTAATCCCTCCTGGCAACAAGGCTTTCGTCGCTCACGCAGTCCAACACCATGAGGGAAAGCCTCGAAGAGCAATCCGCTTCAACCCTGGCTAACATGTTCGACATTTTCGTTGCACTTAACTTCAGCTGAGGGGCGCCTTTTGCAACACTGCTTCGTCTCAAGTTTTCGTTAATTTTTTGTTAACTTTTTCCCCATCTCTATGGTGTTCCAGGTGTACAAGCGTCTGATAAGAAAGGTACCCACAAAATCTAGCAATATAATCTACGCTTAAATGACACAATGGTCTGTAACGGGTTGATAAGGAATGATTGTGCTACGTGGATCTTCACCTGCAGTGAGAGACAAAAACACTGCAGGAATAGTGCAAGAGTAGATCAATGACACTATATGCAGAAAATTTATTATCAGGTGCGCAATGAACGCAATGAATGTGCGCAATGAATAATATAGCTACAGTGCCATTGTGATATTTACAACAAATGCGTTCTTGCAAGCGTACACTCATACATATTTCCGATATGGTATATTTACAGTGAGTACATGTAGCAATCTAAGAAGTAACAACTGCATGGGGACTGACACTGGCAGTACTCGTGTGCATAGAAATAGTCACTCGGTCTTACGTGCGAAATCGAAATCTGGAAATCGGTACGACTGCAGCGTACAAATTTTATAAGTATATATAGAACGATGCACTGTAAAGTGGATAGCACAGAATTCCTTCTGCGCTTCGCGTTGGCGCGGTTGGATAGCCTGTCGTTGTGACCACGTGAAACCCAGCTAATTTGAGGTTCGGCAATAATTGTCCCTGCGCACAGCGGCAGAAAAGGCATTGAGGCTGCCTGACCATATACAGTGCTGCTGTGGACGCTCGAAGATGAGCAGTACAAGAAAGAAAGAAAAAAAAAATCTTCCAAGGAATGTGGAACGACTTAGTGGAAGAGCATGGCGCCCTTCCAGTCTCACCAGCCACTTGAGAATAATCCGTCTATTTAGCTCAATCAGTGCCACTGACACTGCGACGACCTCCCGCAATATGGTGTGGACTGGCTACGGACGCGGACCACCGGGATCCCAGATTGATGTTGACGTCGCACTCGTTGAGGGTTATCCCAACCCGCAATGACAGCGACGATGGACGTCAATGATTCGGGAGCCCCTCGACGTGTGATTAATTGCGCTCGCTTGATGTCGCCATCATCAGCGCGACCTTTCGAAGCGAGACTCGCCAAGTATTTATCATCGTTACAAACTTACCGCTTTTCACCAAAATAATGGTCTCTTTTACTGCGAATGGGTTATCAGCGGTTATCCTCGCAGCTACATTAACCTCGTGGCAAGGGATTGTCACAAGCGCGTCACTTGGAATGAATTGATGGTAATATGGCAGCCGCCCATTGAGCCCAGTCAGAAGAATTGAGTGATGACACTACATTTCCTCCTTGCACTCATTCTAGTTTGCGCTTCCTGAATTACTCGGCTTGAAAATATGGAAGACTCGCCTTTCGGTTATTGTCATTCTCGGATACATATTCCTTCCAAACAAAACCGATTCACGTCTGTCTTGCGCAACTGCCAGTAAAGTGCAGGTAAAAGCCAAATTTATTGACTTAACAGACTAGGAAATAACATTGATAACTAAATACGGTGGCTTTGGCTCCCTCAACTGAAATTAAAATGTCGGCTCAGCACGAAGCACTGCAAACAGTATTCACCTGACCTCCGCAACAAAACAGGTGCCCTGACCACTGCCACATATACGCAGAGAACATGCGATCTGCAGCCGCCGTCACAGATCCTTCAGTCGTTATCAAGAAGACAGGGTTCTCATTTCCGGCTGGTTTGAGCACCCCGACATAATCATCCAACAGCAGTGATACCTTCTCTCTGCTCAGGACCCCTCAATAAAGAGTGAGAGCCCGCTCCATTGTTTAGTTCCGGCATGCCAGTCGGCTGTTGCTCGCTTGGGGTGCTTGGTGAATGGGTCAAGCGTGCTTCATACAAACTGCCTGATTAAGCGTTATCGTTCCTTGGCACCCTTTAAGCCTCATCTTTTCCCGCGCTCAGATAAAAATAAGTGTTTTTCAATTAAGATGTGCCCCGTATCATCTGGCTTATCAATGCGCCTCCCTTAGTCGTCAATGCAGAAGACCCTCTAGTCGATGTAATTGATTTTCGAGCAGTAGAAAGCTGAGCTTGAAAAGCGGCGATGGGTCTGTAATCTGGAAGCTAGTGTACACCCTCGCAACTACTGGCTGCAGCACGTAACCTCAAATGCGTCGTTGATGTCTGTATCGCTCTCTCTCTCTCACTCGTGATTCGCTTTCAGACTTGTGAGAAGCGTTCTGGGTTGTGTAGCGTATGAATACGGAGATATATTTTACTTTTTATTTTTCCATTCACAGAAAGAAAAGAAAAACGCACATGTTACTGTTCATATGGGCGCAGCGTCGTGCTTGCCGTGTGCAGGCCACACCCGCAGTGAAGTGGAAGTAAAAACAACCGATGAAAAGGGTGACTCCTATGGGACTAGAACCCACATCCTTCTTAAGAGAACCTCGCTGGTGGTACAGTTTTCTCGGGTTGCCTTATATTGAGGATAATGCTACATATTCTTCAGATGCTCTTGTACAGTGTTTGTGCCTGTGTTCCTGGCCTCATGCATCTTCGCGTAGTAGTCGACTGTGTTGAATTAACGTAAAGGAACGAGAGATAATGTACCGGGATGCCTTCCCTGCACGGCTTATTAAATGCTCACCATATCGGTCTTCCAAATGTCTCAAAGGCCCCTTGAGCGAAAAAGAAAATGTAGACATTTCCTACTTACGCATAAGAACCAAATGCTCGATTTCCACGAAGCCTCAGGCTCACAAGTTGTAATTCGTTTCGCGATCGCATCGTCGATTAGCCGTGAGCAACATTTAATCATGAACATCCAATCTAGAGTTTCGTGGAATTTTATGGATATCGAATCATTAACGAACACGTATTTTAAGACCTAAACAGATAAAGTCACAGATTCGTCGAAGAACAGTGGCGCGTACATTCCGTAAAAAGAAAGAAAGAAATGCAATTAATGACGAAAAGATGCAAAAAGTAAAAAACACGCTCATATATTATACATATGTACGTACATTTCCAAGTTTTCTTGTAGTTGCGTGCGGGATGCTCTGTGCTACAGATTTTCATGCAGTATATTGTACCGCCGACACGGCGGCTGACGAACCCGGGGCAAGTTACGTGCAATCCAATACCTCGAGTCCTGACAGATTTCTAGGGGACGTGCTGTCACCGTCCGTTTGCAGTGCTCAGCAAGTTACGCAGCCCGCGGGAATTCAACGCCGCCTTGGTTGACAAGGTGAAAGAGAAACGGGCTCCCACGATCGGGTTACACGATGTGGGCAGCCGTCTGCTTAACTGCGACTGTTGCAAAGCGTTTACAAGTTGCCAGAATGTTCTCTTTTTCTTTCTTTTCGCTTACTTGCGAGAGAGACAACACGTGCAAGATAGTGTATGTTAAGGCCGCTTGCTAGAAGATAGCGATCAGGGTTAAGAGGTTAAATCAGGCGCTTCTTCTGGCGACGGTGCAAAAACATGGACGGAAAAAGGCGTATGTACAAGACAAGAAGAGTGCAGTTGCATTCTTACGCTTTTTCTGCTCGCGTGTATAGCATCTGTGTAATTAACACCACCTACAGAGACAAAGGCTGTTCACTGCTAACCAGAAAGAACGGGAAAGTTCAGAGTTCCGTGCAGCCACCCTTCTCATATTTTTCTTT
>JARGYV010090154.1:0-21587 GCA_029532675.1 Ornithodoros moubata
CAGGATCACCTGGCATGGTGGATTGAGTAAAAAACTGAACAGGGACGCGCAGGGGAGTGCCGTAGAACTAGCTCGGCTGTAGTGCAGCCGATGTCCGGCAAGTAAGCTGCGCGTAGGCCGAGGAGTACAAGTGGCAGGTGTGTACTCCAATTAGTGCCGATAAGAAGACTCGTGATTTTTATGGAGGTTTCATTGTGATTAAGCTTGCATACTCATTGTTTTCGGTATCGTCTGCTGCATCACGACCGACGGTATCGCGTATCCTCACTAGACGGGCGCTGCTGAACCGCAGGTATAGGCCAGATATAGAGTTTGTTAAAACCTCGCCAGTTTTTCAATTTTCATTATTTATTGGCGATGAAATGGAACAAATGCTAGCGTGTATATGAAATTTTTTCGTCTCGGCCACCTTTCAACACGTAAATTACTTCCGAAGCAGCCTTTTTTTTTTTTTTTTTTTTTTTTCAACGCAGGCCAAAGCAATGTGACACTTTATCTTGGAAAGCCCTGTATATTAAACATTTCATATTATAGCTCTGTCTAGATTACGTTGTAAACACATCGATAATACAGTTCGCGGTGAAATCAGAATTGCCTCCACTGCTGACTATCAGGCAACACACTAGCCCATCAAGGAGTAGATGGATTCGTACTAGAAACCAAGGAGCTCTGGGTCAAGTGCGAATGTAAGTGCTATCCCAGTGATGACACAGAGTACAGCGAATACTAGGGAACACGTTTTGACGGATACTGGTTCGACTTCTTCTTCTTCCTTTGAAGGCGCAGGCACTTCCGGTTCAGGTTTAGGTTCCGCCTTGGGCTCTGGTTTGAGTTCCTGCTCCGGTGGTGGAGGCGCTGGTGGGGCTTCTGGCACCGTTGGTAGGGCTTTTGGCGGAGCTATTGGCGGGGCTATTGGCCCTCCGCCAATTGCCCCCGCCAATATTGGCGGCGGAAGAAGCGGAGGTGGGGGTGGTGGCGAAAGCAGTAGTGACGGTACTTCAGAACTCGGCGTCGAAACTTCGAGGATTACCGTAGTTTTCCTAGGCCGTCTGCGTTTCCTCCGTTTGCTGCGCTCCGAGACCGAAATCTCGTTTTCCAGTGCCATACGTACAACGTTCTTTCCCGCGGTGGACTTGACGACGACTTCGGCTGGCGGTGGAGGAGCAAAAACGTCAGGGGACGATGTTCGTACCGACGACGCATCATCTAGAGGCGCCAGTCGTGCCACCATCGGTTTGCTGAGGGGCCTGCCAAGGCATACTCCGTACCTGACATCTCTTTGAGGGTCACCTGAGACTGAGTCCCGCTGAGGGACTGTAGAAGCACGTTGGCAGGATTGCTTTCCCTTCTCATTTTGTGGCTGGACAATTTCGTGAGCCGTCCTTGCAGTACTCTGCGGAACGTTTTGTCGTCCATGTGGAATGAAAGTATCGATTGTTGGCTGGGACATTTTTCTGAACAGGTGACGATGCGCGATTGTTCATGACCTGCGCAATTCCCTACAACATTGACCAAAACGTCCCGTTTACGCAAATCGCATGAAGCAGGAATAACTTACATACACATTGCACTCGTGACGATAGTTGATGACAATGGGTATTGTCCATCGCGTGCCTTCTTCGCAATTCATGATGTGCGGATTAAATTCGTAGAAACTATCCTGGCCGCTGCGATTCTGTAAAAAAAAAAAAAAACTATGGGCAATGTATTGGACCTCAAAACTGCATTTGTAGTAAACTGTCATGTACTTGGAGACATTTGTATTTTAATTAGAGGAAGGTGCGGTCAGTCTGCTCAGAGATGGCGGCGGCTAGTTGCATCATGCAGAGAGTGAGAAAGGGAGGGATTGATAGAGGGAAAAGAAAGAGGATGGTGGCACACTAGAGGGAATGACTGTGCAATCCCTCTTGTTCTGTGTGAGGCCAGGATGTACCAACCATATTAGAAAACATAGAAGCATTCCCCAGCTAGCCGTCATTGACATGTGCCATACACCAGGTGACCGCCAGGAATTTCGCCAAAGTTGCCTTATCGTGCCAGACTGCGCCAAATGTGAACAGGAAGAATCGTACGATTCCTCGCGGTGAAGGAATTTCAGGGGAGATAACCAGCCGTGTATCCTAACTAGTACGTGTATGTATTGTGTACTTATGTGTACCTTCTTGATGCTTGAAGATTTTCCTCCTCCGTAAAGTCGAGCTCCTTAAGTGCTTGAAAGGAAATTTGAAAGGAAAGGAATACTAACCGGTCGAGTGCATGCTACATATCTGGTTTCCTTGAAGTAGCCCGCAACACTGCACTACAAATACGTAGAGCATATATAGTGAGTGAGCACATTCGAGTCTTAGCTATGGAAGTTTTCCAGAATAAACCTTTAATATTGGAGCGTACAATTCCAGTGACACAGCAGTGTTCTCCCTAAAAGTGAAAATAAAGATGACGAGACCTCCTCTATCACGCTCTTTGCGAAGACCGTTCTTGAAAGCACGTTGGGTCCTGAGTTTAGTTACTTTATTTACATTTCCTCCGACCGTATTGGCAACTGCAACAATGGCATGATTTCTAGCGAAACCTGGTGTATTCCACATTCTCATCAACACCATCAGGCTCTGTGATTGGCGGTAATAGCTTTCGGATGGCGTCTTGTACCCTTTTGAGGAGGACGTCAGAGATGTGGTAACCACCCTTGCCGGGTGGTAGCGCGAATATACTGTCTATGATACTAGGGTAGATGACACATAACAAACAAAAAACGAAGCAACCAACCACTACCATGAGCACTATTGCACATGCCAAAGGATTAGCCTCCTCCGTTTCCTTTTGTTTCAACGGTTCCGTGCCCCCGGGGCTAACTGTATTGGGTCTAAGCTGCATGTCAGGCGGGAATTCTTCATGGTATATCACGTGCTCATGTTCCTCCTCGCCCGAATAAGGTGTCACAGAATGAGCTTCGGGTGACTTTGGCGGTGGCAAAGGTGGCTCAGTTTGTGGCGGAACAGGTTCCTTGACTGTCGTCGCTGGCTCTGGTGGTGGTGAAGGCGGGATATCTTCTTTCGGCTTTTTGCTAACTGATTTTGCTTTCTTTTTGTCATCGGAAGAGCTGGATGAGGAGGATGAAGAATATTCCTTCTTTTTCCGTCCTTTTTGTTTCTTTTTGCGTCTCGTTTTCGCCTTTCTGGCTTCCTCGTCTTCGCTTGATAGTGTCTCTGCTTTGTTCTTTCCCGTAGAGGCAGTAGCACGTAGTGTGATGTTCCCGGCTGGTGGTGGAGGAGGGGTGTTTATCGCTCGCGCTACCAAATTTTCAATTAGGTGGCTGGACAAAGGGAGCACGGAAGCGTTTATAACTGGTGAATTCGCTGATTGCATGGTGGCTTTGTTGTGGTTGTGCTGTCCAAGACAACAGCAACTGTGTTGAACTGCCTTTTTGCACTCCTTCTCTGTGTTCGCAATAGCAGTAACTGACAGGCCACCCGGTAGAGTCTGTACTGATATTGGCGCAATACTGGAAACAGGCACCTGCCGGTATATCGTCTGTCCTACCTGTTGTGGCACAAACTGCGTCACTTGCGCCATGGTCGGTGCCAGTGGAAAAGTCTGTGGGGCGAACTGAGGAACAAACCGTTGTTGCACAGGTTGGCACATGTAGGGCGGGACAGGAGCAGAGTAAACAGGTTGCGGAATGTGAAAGGCTGGTTGGTAAGGCTGAAGTCTAACAGGTTGCTGAAATGGCTGTTGCGTGTTCTGTTGATAGTTCTGTGGGAACGGTGGCGCTGAATATTGCTGAGTTTGCAAGTATGCTTCTTGTAGCTGTGGAAACCTCGGTTGCTGCTGTTGCAGCGTTGCGCGAAGGGTAGTCTGTGAAAAATGAATACCCGGACATAGCGCAGGTCGCCCACTGCCCTCTCCCGTAAGAGTCACAGCAGGTCGATGAGGTGGTTGGCTCGGTTGTTGAAGTTGAGGATTTGACGTCGGGACGAGGCGAATGAGGAAGCCACTGTCTTCCTCATTTGAATCCCTCGCTGGCGTGCGTTGTGGTGAACAGCGACAGTTTCTGCTCGTCATTGTCTCAGTTCATCTTCCGTACAGGTCAAAGCGTGTGAGGCATTAAACTGTTCAAATCACGCTGATGACGATGAGAATGACAGCTTAAGGGTACGCTGCAATCACACCTTGAGCACTGCGAACTAGAATACCGGAATACCCCCTTTGTTTTTTTAGCAGAGACATGAATTATTTGGCTTTCTGAAAATATGGCACCCGTGATGAATAGCTAACAAAGTGCAAGTTTTATGCGACAAAACAACTGGAAAATGGATGACGTTAGTCATGAGCCAAACCATCGCTATCATCGTCGTAATGATCGGCACATCATCTTCATCTAAGAGCGCGACATTTGTAATCTGCTCTTTGGTCCTTTGGCAACAGTGGCAGCTTCTTCCAGGCTGTTCTGGAAACCCGCAGTGCCTTTCATTCTGAAGCAGTTCCCCTTGGAGGCTTTACTATTCGAAGGGGCGAATAGCGGAATCTGATATAACACATGCTCTCAATATACCACCCATGGTGCGCTTCGCGCCGCACAAGGGCTCCAGGAGCATCAGTGACCTCCCACAGTGACCACTGTGGACAAGCCGTGAATTATTCCCGTGACTACAAAACGAACTGTATACCGTACCTGGGCTAAGCGCGGGCTCCTCCTGCTAGGACTGGGAGGTCGTGGGTTCGAACATTGACGGCTGTGCTGTGTGGAGTTTTCCTAGTGCGAAGTCGACCCAAGGCACATCTCTGACACTGTACAACCTTTACGTGATGTTGCAGTGTACTCAGCTTGCTACAGCTCACTACAGGGCTTGTTTTCCGTCTTCGTGTAGAAAAACAGCACCACCAGTGCAAAAATGTTAACAAAAAAAAAACGAAAAAAAAAACAGGTGCAGTCACTATAGCCTAAAGGAAGGTCTGTGTCACCCATCACCACCCTCTTCTTAATGACGTGAACCTGCCTTCTGCAGAGCCCGCCCCCAACACACCACCACAAAAAAAGGAAAGATAAAAAAGCAGCGACCGATATATTCTGATAAACAGAAGTAGTACATCTGGCATTGTCTATAACATTGTCACCTATTCATTTCCATTTACAATTTGTTTTTTCGCAGCTTCGAATCGGACAAACTCCACGTCGCCCGAATGTGTTGGGTTCACGGCCCGACGACGCGTGCAGTGGTTACTTAGCGTCTTTTACAGGCGCAGCGTCCGGTACGACAAGTGGCTGTGTTGGCGGAGGCGGCAGTGGAGACGTCAGCGGTTGCGGTGGCTCTGAATCTGAAGACGAAGTTTCCACAATAATCTTTTTTGTCCTCCTTTTCTTCCTCTTCTTTTTCTGACGGTCTTTCAAGAGTATCTCGTTTTCTAACGATAACCCGACAGTATTTTGTCCAGCTCCTGTTTGCATCTCAACTTTGGGCTGAGGAGTTGGACCTACTACTGCAACCTTGCCAGCACAAGATGAAGTCTTCCTCGTATCGACTGGTGAAGGTGGGGGTGGTGACGGTAGTGATCGCGCTGATGCTAGCGGCTGGACTACTTGTGCGTCATCTATTGGGATTAACCGTGCTATCATTGGTTTCGTAATAGAGCCTCCTACAAAGCGACCGTACATTGCATTTACTGTAGGATCGCTCGGTGTTCCCGTTTGGGCAGCGGTAGGAAAAGACATCTGACGGACCATCTCGACGATTTGTGGCTGGGTCACGGGTAGCGGGTGGTGAATGGTCTGCACGAAATGTTGAGGGTCAGGTTGCGGAGGCGGCACTGCGAGCTGCTGAAGTGGTGCCTGAACCGCTGCGGTTACGGTGGAACCGATTTGTTGAAGTGGTTCCTGAATACGCTGTTGTACAGATTGATGAATTGATTGCTGAGTAAGCTGATGAAGTCCAGGTTGAAGAGATTGCTGATAAGGTTGAGGACTATACTGATGAACGGGAGCAATCTGTGTGCTTGCTGGGTTAAGATATTGCTGGGCCAGAGGCTGAATAGGTGGTGGTCCAACAAGGGCACCTTGAATGCCATCCTGCTGAAATCCTTGTGCCATTTCAGCTTTTTGTGCTATGCACTGGCCAACTGCTCACAGTCGTTGCCTCGTTACAGATATTGTTCCGACATCTCAATTTTTGACGTGAACCTACCGCGGCCCTACCTCACGTATCCTGCGTTGTAATAATCGAGCACTTTTCGCGTCATGCAGTTAAACCAAGAAATCACGCGGTGTGCGCGACTGATGATGATGAGACTGGTGGTCGTTCCCATTGAATCGACTGAATACCGTGCGTCCTTGATAATAAATATGCTAGGCACGAAAGCTTCTATTGGGGTGAGCCGCTTCCACTTGTTTCCCACCAACTAGCAAACTTCACGACGATGTTTTTTTTTCCCTATCTTTCTTTAATTATCCAGCAGTCTGCTTGTTTAATGTCCACCTTTTCTTCCGATCTTATGTCCGGAACACAATGCCGGGAACGCGTACTTCACCGATTGAAAAGTATAACTAAATGACTAAGTCTTGACTGGTAGCTTTTGACCGCTCGGTTGGTAGACACTTCAGTTTCGTTACTCCCATTATATTGGCAACAGCAACGTAGCCTAGCAGGATTTCTAAATGAAACCTGGTGTAGCTCTCCACATTCGGGGCTAACTGTATTGCGCCTAAGCTGCATGTCAGGCAGGAATTCTTCATGGTATATTACGTGGTTCCTCATCGCCCAAATGTGGTGGTACAGGACGGGCATCGGGTAACTTCGGCAGTGATTTTGCAAGTGGCGGTGACAAAAGTAGTTCAGGTTTGTACCCGCCCTGGCAGTGGTGACGGCGGGACATGTGTCGGTTTTTTGCTAGCTGATTTTGCTTTCTCTTTGTCGTTTGAAGGGCTGAATGAAAAGGGTGAAGAAGATGCCTTCTTTTCCAGCGATTTAGTTTCTTTTTGCGTCTCGCTTTCAGCCTTCTGGCTTTTGCGACCTCGCTGGATAGTATCGAACTAGGCTCGGCTTTCTTTTCCCCGTAGAGGCAGTAGCAGGCAGTAGCACGTAGCGCGATGCTCCCGACCGTTGGTAGAGGAAGGGTGTTTATCGTTTGCGCTACCAAATTTTCAATCCTGTCGTTGGGCAAAAGTTGCAGTGAAAAGCTTATAGCTGGTGTATTCGCTGATTGCATTGCGCAGGCATGAATGTTTTGGCCTTTCTGAAGATATACTCGCGATGAATCGTTATCGAAGCGGATTTTTCATGCGACAGAACAACTGGGAGAACAGATGACCGTAGTCATGAGCTAAACCCTCGCTATCGTCGTCGTAATGGTGAGCACATCATCTTCATACTCTGCTTTTTGGTCGTTTGGCAATAGTAGCGGCTCCTTTCACGCTATTATCGATTTCATCCTGAGGTAGTGCTGCTTGGAGGCTTTACACTCAGAAGCGGCCGCGTGGAATCTGTTACAATAACCGCTTCCAATTTATCATTCATGGTGCGCTTCGTACCACACAAGGGCTCCAGGAGCTCCAGTGGCTATCCCGATTGTGACGCTGTGGACAAGCTGTGGTCTTGTCCGAGGCTATAAAACTATAGGGGACCAATCTCACGATGGTATCCTGTGTATCTGAGCTGAGTGGACCTGGGCTAAGCATGAACACCTTATGTCATGACTGGGACATTGTGGGTTCGAATCGCGTTGATAGCTGTGCTGTGTGGGGCTTCCTCCAGTGCGACGTTGGCCCAAGGCAAATCTGTGACACTGTACAATATCTATGTGATGTTGCAGTACAGTACTTAGCTTGGCACTGCTTGCTACCATGCTTGTTTTCTGGCATCAACATGGTGACAACAAACCTCACAAATTTTTCTTGTCGATTGAAGGCACATACTCAGTGAAACTTCTTTCATTGAAAGATTGGCTAGCATTTATTCAAAATGTTGTTCAGCAATATATTAACTTCTCCAGAAAACACAGAGTTACAAATGTAACATCTTCACAGTCACTCAAATGAAGCATCGAGTGCTTCCAAGCAGCATGTGTTTACATGCGAAGGTCGACTACTGTGACCGGTGCTTTATCGTCAATTTTCACATGTTTACACTCCTGCAATGAACACACAGAGAGGATCCACATTAACAGTGTAACATACAGGAAATGCACTGCACAGAACTTACCGTAAGAATAAAATCACATATATTGCAAGCTCTTTTTCTTTTTTTTTCTTCCCTTTCTTTTTGCATTTCAGTGTACTTTTGCACACAACCACATCTGTGCCCTCCACACATTTATTACTACCATGTAGCACCGCACGCCGACTATCATCTGCTCGTTTAGGCACCATTTTCCTGTGTGTAAATCCACCCCTGACCACCATGGGTGCGAGATCTCAAACGGTCTTGACAGTTCAATGAATGATACATTATTTACTTAGTATGTTCCTGTAAATTCTTTTAATAATTATTTGTTTCAGTGCACCAGTGGGAAGGCTCTAAGCTATTTTTGGGCATGACGTGAATGAAATAAATAAATAGATATCTATTGGCTGGAACTCTAGAAAAGATGCTGTTCTAAACATGCAGTCTGATAGTGAGTAAGCAAAATGATAATATTAACATGTAAGTGCTATAATATGTTTGGAATTAAGCGAGTATATTCACATTTATATAGCCATTCACAGTTCACACTATACGCAGATTAAAACTTTGCCGCTTGGTTCCCATAGCTCACAGATCCTTCCTCGTATAATGTGTGGGTGCAATTTATTAGCAGACTTTTACGGTAAGTGACAGTAAGTCAGTACGGAGACATTATGTTTGAAGATAAGCATATTGCATATTCTATATTTAAACATGTAGCATCGCAACACTCTGACCATAAAGACAGTTTGGAGCCTGGGATCCCTAACGATTTTGTGGTCGTGCCAACCACGGAAATCCCAGAAATTTCCTGTGCCAGAACTTTTGGATAATAATGGTAGCCTTCCTGGCTTCAAATACTGTGAACGTATTATTCACGAATTTTGGCGAAAAAGTGTAGCTGAGAATAAATGCCAAGTCACTGAAATTGCAAAATTAAGCCCACGCAAAGAAGGGCCAATGAGTGAAAATTAATCTTCCGCGAATGAAACTTCCTCTGCATGAGCAGCAGTATTCCACAGATATGCCAACTGAAAAGTTTAAGTGTACTGTTGACTCGACATGTCACCGTAGGAGATACAGCATGACCAGAACTTATGCTCACAGCAGTATCCTACAACAAGGGTTGCCACTACAGTTACAGACACTGTCACATGGGAGTGGAGACAGATGTTTCTCATCAGATGACACATCGCCATAGGGAAAAGTACTGAAGTAATTTACGACATCTTCATTGTGCTCTGACTGTCCACACGGCTTGAAACCAAAACATGCTGCTGACACGACTAAAGTTACGCAGTGTGAACATACGTACCTCGTATAAAGGTGGTTCTTTAGGATGCGGATGGAAACCAGAAAGGCGGCAGTTTGAAATATATGAAAGACCGTGGTCCATAGTCAGGCTGAATATTTTATTCCTGAAAAATGCAATTTTGGAGCAAAGTAAGTAAAACACATGTTCTAAATTAACACTCTGTGGTTTGACACAGCAATCCAGCAGCATCTGGCAAAATTAGAAACAGTAACCAAGTTAACAAGCCCCAGGTTGTGAACACACATGCAGCCGACTGCGAAGCCCAACTCTGTAACAACAGAAACCACTAAATGAGCTGAGTTGAAACTCAACGGAGAATCTGTGTCTATCTCCTACTGCTTTTGCATGTAACAGCATCACCCACTTCACAAAGAGAGATCTTTGAACTATAAAACAAGTCAATTTGTTGCAGTCCTGACACACAAATATTAAGGAAGCTGCATAACTCATGATTAAATGTAATCAGGGAACACTGAAATGTTGTACGCTGTCAAAAAGTCTTGTGAAGCATGGCGGGCTTTTTCTCGACTACTTCGAAGAGTGCTGACTACATTGTTCAGGCTATAAAACTAATGCAAAAACACAATGATGTTGAAATGCGCACTACGTGGTCAAGTCTGGCCTTTTTTTTACACACTTTATTACCGCAGTCACATACTCTTTAAAGAAAACGTCTCAATGCTTTCATCTATGTCAGATGCAGCAGCAACTTACTCTTCATATTTAGGTGAACAAACCACAGCAATGGCTTCAGGAAGCATCAGCTGATAGCTGCAATGCGTGTGGAGGTCTACACTTGACATAAAGGCAGTCTGCGTGGGATGAGTCTGGAAAAACAGTTTCGTAAGATGCAACCACTGCAAATACCTTTCTGGTAATAAGGACATCTCCTAAATGCGAAAACTTACATGAACCCATCCGACGGTGTCGAGTCCTAATCTGTCCTGATACTCCAGGACTTCTTCCTCACTTTCCGTGAAGCAGGAATCAGAGCTTCCTGTTTGCTTTGGTACGAGAAGATGGCTCACATTTAACTGGTTTCTTGACTGTATAAGGGGAAAAGGGGACCAATGATGCACAATCTACAATTTTCAAAGTGGCATATATAAGAAAACTAAGCAGATTCCAAAAGCTAATTTCGACCAATCCCAAGTTTTGCCATTTGTACCACCGGCAACATGGACTTGGACCCACATCCCTCTAAGCATAGGGTCGCACTTCTTAGTGGGCATTAGTGAGTGTGTCCTTAGTGAGCTAATGTGTGCTGAAGGCTTTCTGCTGTACTTGTTACCGTGCTCCATACCCCATTTACCATCACGTTATAGGGCTTCACTTCAATAGTGGATAATATAGATATCACTGAATGTAGTTGCTACACATGTTTTCATGGAGGCAGTCCCACTAGGTATTGTGATGCATTATGTTGTGTTTGTTTCAATGTTTATTGCCTTATCTACCAGCAGTCAACAGGTGCTCATGCTTTTTCATTTTGAATTAAGACAAACATCATTTGGGAGTAAGTAAGTAAGAATTGTTCAATAATTGCCAGAGGAAATATTTCCTGCCTGTGCACTTCACTTTTCTGTTGAGCCTGTATGTGGCATGCTCATTCTAGGTACATACTGTGAATTCACTACTGCATTTACTGCTGATAGTGCAGTGGCACCGAGATGCCGTTTTAAGAATCAAGAGTCACAAACAAAGTCAGTATACCAGCTTGCCAGCCAGGATAGCACATGTCTCAACATTCTTCCCGGTATTCTTTGACGCCAGCTTGAGAAACTTGGAGAAGAGTCCACCAGGAACAACTACGGTTCGAAGACCGTGAAAGAATGGCTCAGGACTCAACAGGGGCATGGGCTTGGTACTTCTGTCCACTGGTGGGATTGGCCTTCTTATAACACTGCGAGAATCGCACAGCTTTAAACTGCAGCCATCATAAGGTAATATGGTAGCTCGATTCAGCACTGTGCTATTGTGGCAGCAGATTGTCTTTTTCTTTTTTTGTGGTTGTTATTGTTCACTCACACAAGGTCACTTTATACAGGCTTACCAATTTAGAGCTTTTAATCGAAGCAATTAAGTAACATGTTCAGAACAGGTTTATCTGCTCTCTGCTTAGAATCTTGAAGACTACTTTAGCTGTTCAAATGCCAGGAGTACTTACTCAACTTGTGATGCAAAATCAGGCTTCATTTCCCTGGAAGGAACATCGGGCATCAAAGCCCTTTCGCTTGGAGCTGGAGAATTTTTATGCCTTGAACCTTGCCAGCTGTTTCCCAAGTCTATAAGTGTTGGATAAACATCGGACGGCGATACAATGGGGGCATTGGACTGGTTGGTGTCAGTCTTGCTGACTGCCTTGCTTTTCTGTTGGAGGGCCAGTAGCCTTTGCTGTTCATACAACAGTTGGTCCACTTGTTGCTTCTTTTTTTGTTCTTCACTTTTATTCTGTTCTGCATCTTGCCTTTCCTGGAAGATGATACTTAAATGAAATGAAAGAAATTTATGAAAATGCCAATAGGCACTTGACCCAATTGGGGCAACCCACACCTCAATGACTAAGTCAGCAATGCTAAGCATTATTGTAGCAGAAAGAGCCGGAGCCTGGAGACCGTTTATTCGCGTTCCCAGAAGCGAAGTGGCCCAAAAGATAAAATCAAAATGAAAACAAAAGCTCGGATGCCTCGAGCTTATGTGCTTTTCGCTCTACTCACCTTCCCTGTCCTTGTTAGTCTATAACATTTTTCCAGCTTTAGAGTAACGCTCTCTTGAATTCCCGCCTTTTAAGCAGATCAAGGTGGTCAAATTGTGCACTTTTACACTTACATGCCTTCTCATTGTCAGAGGCATTCAAGACAAGACCAGCAACATTGTGAGTTCCTACAATAGCAGATAACAGAAGGTAACAGTTCAAGCTAGGTGGAAAGAATGTCAAACGCAAAAACCGTTCTTGTTTGCGAATTTATTCATTTGTAATGTTTATCAGTGTTTTGAGCCTATACTGGATACATCTTGATGTTTTAACATTCCAAACAAGACTGATGATGAATGTTCATATAATAATATATCTTTCAGTGAAAGACAAAAACATTGGCACAGACCTTTTCTTTGAGGATGTGCTTGTACTCATCTTCATATTTCTCGAGTAACTTGGCTTTTAGCTCCTCCGCCAGAGGAAATACTTCCTTCAATTTCTGCAACAAAACCACTTGCATGAAAACTTTACTTTGTGTATACATCCAGTGATGTAGAATGTGAATACTTTCATTGTTTCAATATGCAGCAAATTCTTTTTACAGAGAAATTGCAACCCTATTAAACTTATACCTGCTCTCTGCTTTTTGTGACTCCATGGAATTTCCTCTGGTAATTTCCTGTAGGCTGTGTTTATACTACATTAACTGAGACAGGCAGCAACACGCAACTTGTTCACATCTTGCTGTTGCCAAAAACAAAATGCTGAAGAAAAATCTGAATATTACCTTTTTTGTGAAGGTCCACTCTGGTGATGCTGTGTTTATTTTATCCGGATGCCTTTGAATCTTCTCCACAAAGAGCCTGCAAATAAAAAAAAAACTGAAATTTAGCTGCAATGAGCAGGCTGATAAATCCTTTACTCACGTTATAAATTTTGTGTACAGTATGAAAGCATTCTCAAGGTTCCCCTCCTTTGCATAAACCTCTGCCATCCGCAACATTTCTTTCCCAGACCTGTAGTAGCGCCTCAGTGGAATTTTTTCATCTATATCCACAGCGCTCCCCACTTCACCGAGATTTCTCACTTTCTTTTCAGGATTGTAAAGATCCAGATCTATACTTGCTGACGGCATCCTGTAAAGTTGCGTGTCCAGGGGTGGTGAATGCCAGGAAAACCCCTAACAGCTGGTTGTAAAGTGGTACAATGCGTCAAAATGATTAATAGGAACCTTCACTGCATGTGAAAGGGAAACTTTTGAATATGCAATCATAGAAAGGTTTCAACGATACCTGCTTAATCAACGATGAAGCACAGTCGTGAGTAAACAGTGCAACCTCGACTTGTTTGCAATATACACACGCGCGGTGCACGATGTCATCTCCACTGAGGACTTCGAAAGGGTCTCACAACAGTTGCCACATGGTCTTATCTTGAAGTAATACGGCAAATAAATAGAGACTGTGATTTACGAGTGTAACACTAGTGTCCAGCTAATGCACGGTTTACCCGTACACTAGCACAATATTCCGAACTGAGTATACCATGATCGTAAGCATACTAGTGAATAAGACTAGCGATTTTGCCAATCATATAAGTTTCCGTGCCTACGACCGTTTCATTTTTAAACTTACGGGTCTCTAATAGGACACCTCACGTAGAATTCATCCCAAAAGTGAGTCACTTTGCAAAAACATCGATCGGATCTCATCGGATACTTCTGTAGTGTGGCTACGACGTGGCTACGAATTGGATTCCATCGCTGTTGACGATACCTATCGTGCTTCTGTACCTATTTGATATTTGTTTTATAAGATAAGTATGTGTTCTAGTTCCGTGCACACGCGCGACAATATCGCGCAAGCGTTTGTCACACAATGGTCTAAATATTTTACGACAATATATTCTTCGCAATATTCTCAAATTCAAAACATTATGAAAACTAGTGTTCTGAAGCTGGGACACGTAGGTGAAGACGAAATCGACCATTTCAGTTCCGAAAAAAAAAAAAAAAAAAATGGAAAGAATCCAGTCACGTAGTTTTTCTTATACACACGTATAAACGTACACACACATACACAAGGACAATAAACAACAATTAATAAAGAAATTTTAAAATAATAGTAATGATTAGTAGGGCTATATAATTGTACATGTCATACTTTTTAGTGTCTCCTTGGTACTGAGGTTGCTATGAGTATCGCTTTGATACAACGATAAAAATTGATGAGATAGCAATACGAAGCTCCGGAACAACGATTCTGTGTAAAGAAAGCCTGGCTTTCGGCAAAGCTACACCGTAGCATATTAGCCGGATGTCGTGCTGTTTATTTCATTCTGTGTTTCATTCGCTTAGTCCTAGCAGGCTTTCCCTACTACCATGTATTACTGCGGTTTTCTTATTCTTCTTTTTCTTTTTTGTGTGTTTATCGCCTCTGTGTAGGCTCTTTATCTTGTTCTTTTGTCTCTTTGTGCAGACTGTCTCAGAACATGATAAATGTGAAAGGATAACATAAGGGTCCAAGGACGAAAGGATCAGCAAATGTTACTGTTGTGTTGTTATCTTTCCCCTCTACACTGTAAAAACAGAACTTCACCGCATAACACGGCGATCACCAAACGGTACCGTGTACTGAAATTGATTTCATTTGGAATGAGCGTTTCTCACGGAAGATGGCTTTTAATTCGCAGCTGCTCAGAGAAGCGGAAGAAGGGCCAAGGGATGTCACCTGTCGACCAACCCCTATTGCACCT
Organism: Ornithodoros moubata; assembly: GCA_029532675.1. NCBI lineage: Eukaryota > Metazoa > Arthropoda > Arachnida > Ixodida > Argasidae > Ornithodoros > Ornithodoros moubata. Next base: position 14,921 of record JARGYV010090154.1, read on the forward strand.
GATACCGAGTATATCGTGTTGTTCGGTATGTAGCAGGACCCAGTTTTCTATTCCTTCTGGTTCTACAAGTGTAATCTGTCCTCACATATTTTTTTCTTCTCTCTTTTTATCTAAAACACGAAGACCGTCTTGTCTTTATCTGTGTCAACAGCTGTTTGGATATGAAATTGCATCCGTCGATCAATGAAAGTGAACCTGTTAAACATGCAGCCGGGTTTATTATTATTATTTATTTTTTTTTTTTTTTTTCATTAACCACTCGAGCACGTGTCTTGTGGACCCGATATACCGGTTCCGGACAGCCATAAAAATGGCCCCTTCTCGAAAGTGAAACCGCTCCCAAGTGATGCTCATGTTTCTACTTGCCAAACTTGCACCACTTGTACTTCGAGCGAGACGTAGCGATCACGTGATCTTGTAGGACGTTTCAATGTCAAGGCCATCGTACATGGAGCGCATCTGTGTACATCGCGCGTCCCTGGGGGAGGAGGAAGAACGGCCCTGTCAACTCGGGTAGGATGTCTTGTAATAGAAACAAGAGAGTGTCCTTGCCCTCTCCCGAGGAAATGGGCCGTGCAAGCAGGAAGATCACCCAAGTAATGAGAGGGAAACATCGCGTTGCATCATGATGGTACTATGCTTAAAGAGATACACATTGATCCAAGCACCCTTTTCTCTACTGGGGAGAACTGGGTAATGGGTAATCGGTAATGGGTATCACAGGATTCCTTTCGTCGCGCTGTCCGTTTTTTAGTTGCAGGAAGGACAGCGGTCACAGTTCATATATGGGTTGGACGAAAGCACTGGCATCGCTTAACAACACATTGAATGAAGTGGAGCCCTGCAGTTGCCAACCTTTATTGATTACTTTTGATCAGAACAAGTGCTCGGTGGTCTCGCCGTATCTATGATTGTGGGAAAGTAATATTCGCTCTGCGATCGCGGCTATACCGAGCTTCATTTTAGTTTCTCGTCATAATACTACCTTGCTTTCGCACATTATATTATTATAACGTTCCATGCCCCATTGCGTCCACCTAGCTCACCTTTTTGGCCAAGAACAACAACAATTTTAGACCTCTTGCACACGTTCGTATTGTCTTTGTCGGGCGTAAATTTGTGCATGTGGATACACGGCCCGGGGAAAAAAATATCTACATAGAAAGCGCGTCCACGGTGTATCCATGCATGTATTGCTATCGGTATTAGTGGGCCGTAGAAAGGTGAATGGTGCATGGAGAGGGAATGTTTGGAATGATTTTACCAGCTTGTGCCAGCCGCCTGGAAATATCAAGCGGTTGCTTAGGAACCAAAGCTGATTGGCAACTCATGCGCTCTTGTGCACCTGGGAAAGAGGCTTTATCTCAGGGCCATGCATTAGAGGACGCAAAGAATGTAATGAAGAGAATGAGGAAGACAATGTTTCGAGCCAAGCTTTGCTCATAGAGGCTGCAGTGGATGACGGTCGGGCTGAATGTGAGCCGAACCAGCTCGGCCGGCTGGATGCAAATTCCACGATGTTAGAGAAATACCTCCCATACCGGTAACCGAAGCTGCAGACAGCCGCAGGGTACAAAGTGCATCGCCCCACCGGTAACTGACGCCTCGACGACTGCCTTCTCGGCGGCAATGCAAGGTGATTTCTTTCTTTTTCCAGTATCATGTGACTCCGAGCGAGTCAGTCGACCCACTCACTGCTGCCTGCTTTGCTATGCTTGCTCAAAGGGCTCGGCAAGAATGCTGCCAAATGCTAACAGTGACAACAGTTGGTGGGCGAAACTTTTCTCTACACCAAGCGAAGGAAGGGAAGCTAAATAAGTAAGCTCTCTGACCAGTTGCTTCCCAGTGTTAACACGGAATAAAAAAATAATACAACTCTCGTTGAGTTTATAGTACCTGCAGTTCTTTACCAGAGNTTTCACTTCTCGAAATTGCAAAAAAGAATCTCCGCCTCTCGTGTCCGAGAGCGAAATCCTGAAACGTGGAACAGGAGGGGCCTGAGCGGAAACTGAAGTCGCAGTTGCTTTCATTCCAGTTTTCTTACGTGTTCCATGACTCAAGGGCCGTTAACAGAGTATTGCGCTACATTGCAGTCTTTCCCCCCTTTTTATGGGTCTTCTTTCCATCCTAACTGTTTCAATGCAGCACGTGGCTTGGTGACAAGCTGTTCCCTTCCAGACGAGCAACCATTGCCATGCTGGAGCAGAATTCACCGCTTCCAGTTTCTTGCCTGTTCCCTCTCTGTCTATTTATCTATGAATCGCCCATCTCGCATATGAAATGGCTGGGTCATTTTTCGTTTGTCTAACCATTCAATCCGACACAACAAATCCCCACTTGCAAATTTTATTGCGGATGATGTGGCTGGCGCATTCCAACGCCAGAGCAATGCACCTGAAACAACCAAGAATCCGGCTGCCGCGGGAATCACAATGAAGCTGAGGAATTCGGCTTCAGAGCTGTATTTCCTGAACGTCTGCAGAATGTGGGTCAGACGACGTGCGTATACCCTCGACGTTGCGCGATCGAGGCAGACAGTCCCAGGTGTCAGCAACCCTACTTCGAGTGACGCTTCACTGCCTCTGGCGAATCTTTCTTTGCGCAATGATGGCATCAAGCACGCTGGCAAGGACCATCTCCATCACGAACGTGCACTCTTTCCAATCAGCGAATCTGGGTGAAAAACATATGACGTCACCCTCCGAGAGGCTATCACGAAAAGTGCTGAGGTGATAGAGGAGGTGTCACCCGTAGCAGTGCAAAACAAGTGATAGAAAACAGCGCCGGCACTGCCTCTTCTTGCCCAGTAGTTTCATGCAAACTTATCAGGCCGAGTAATGTTGGACGACGTATTGAAACAAATAAGTTCCCGATAGCGTCTACTTTAGCGAACAGTTTGCAGGGAGTTTCTAATTTTCCTTCTGTCGTTGCTGCGCTTGTTCGTCAGTCTTTTATTTTTTCACTCTCTGTGTTCTCACTCCGCATACACTCTACGGCGCATATTCAACGAAGTTCATGGGAACAATTTACTCATTTTCTCGTGAAAAATGTGGTACCTCGTCATGCGGAGATTACGAAAACTGGATTGAGACAGAACATCGTTTTCATTGGGATGTTAATTTTTCATCTCACGACAGCTAAGCTTCAACCCCCCTGTAAAGTCGTTAGTTAGGTTATCTATGATACCAGCGCCGGCTTTATATTTTTTGTAAACCGGGGAATTGAAGTGGTGACTTAGCTCAACATGTCGTGCATCTTACGTGCTACTTGCAACGTTGACATATGCAGCGAGAAAGATTCCCCAAGGCCTGAGGGGAGACACTTGCATAGCTGCAGGTGCGGGGGCGCGCAGTCCCCCAGGCAACCCCTCCCGTCCAGACAGCAATCAATCTGGCATGCGGCGCCAGGAGTTTGCACGGTCCAAAATTAGGGTGGACACAGCTTAACACCCGGGAACCGTTAGTCGTATGTAACGTGTCGAGTGAGTTCAAACGGGCGGTCCCGGTCCTGTCAAGAAATTGATTTGGACCAACCGGGGACTGTAACTCTTTGGACCCAAGCCGCCCAAGTCAGCTCCTGGCGGGGGTGGGGACCGTTGTCTTTCCCCTTTTAGCCGGGGGTAACGCTGGAGAGAGAGGACTTGGAGCCAGACACCCGAGAGACTATGCAACACGGTGCACTGAACGCCCCTCTCAGATAAATTTTGCTCTGTGCTTCCAATATACTCCGGAATCAGTTTGCCCTTGGCAACCACGCACCGGAAGAATGTGCCATACTTCATTCATAACTCGTTGATTTGTTCGTCTGCAAACAGCGTGAAGTAAAATACAAAAACGGAAACGATGTGCACGAAATCGGCATAATAACGCGAAGTCACTGATAAGTCTTTTATCTAAATCTTTATAATTATGGACCAACACGTTTTGAAGTGCAGTTGTAAAACCCTATACTTCGAGGGCAGTTCTTAACGGAATTGAACGATAAAATGTGAGGGCTGTGGCTTCCTCCAGTTCTAGATTGTCATTCTCGAATCTCAAAGGGAAGGACGAAGTTTCAAGGTGTCAGGCAGACAGATGTGTTCTGACGCGACCTTGATCCTCTCGTTGCAGCTGACTACAATTAACGCATAAGCGCAGAAGGAGGAAAAGACATGATGACGTCATGACATCGATTCCTTACGATTGAAAGTGATCGCTCAACCACATCGCACCTTGAGGATGAAACAATGAATGAGTAGATGTCATCCAGCTATGGTAACAGCACGTGTAGGGAGGGCTGTCGCTTTTCGTAAAAAAGTAGTCACTATAAACCAGCATTTCGTAAAAAAATACATATAAAAGCTGGAGGCCGGTTAATTTAGTAACATCTGTTAGTCCTCAATTGAATTTTCGTCGTTATTATTATTTTTATCTCACAGATGTCAGACTCGCAGCTGCACATCTTCAGGGTTGTCAGCCTGCAGACCAAATGTTTTGATATTCTATTTTCCAGAGGGGACTCGAGTAAAGGAGGTCTTCCTTCGTGTTTCTCAATCATCAAGAGAAATTTCTTGTGTTTTCCGAAACACGCCAATTCGTACAGGGCTCTACTGACCACGTGACTGCCCTGTCTCCGCTTGCAGATGATCATCTGCAAGGAAGTGGAGTGGAAAGAAGGTATGTAGAGGAAAGGAAGGCGATGTCGTGGATTCGTCTGGTCTCCACCGGATAGAACCGGATCTCGTATCACGCTTGGTCCTCGCGTTAAAGCAGGTTCTTTTCGACAATCAGCCGATGTTTATTTAGGCAGCGTCCATGCCCGCAGGGGCCTACACATGCCACAGATAACCACAGCGCTGTCAAGAGTTTACTTCCCCCGATAAGCGTAAAGATTGTTTTCATGGCGCCATATATGGGGCTCAGGTGACAATGTGACACATCCTTCAAGGTTCGCTAGCGTAGCGGACCAAGGCACTAAATCACCTCTCCAAAGATAATCTATAACATAACTGAACAATATTTTCGATCAGTGCATATGAGCTCTCGGAGGCTTTGTGCATTTGGTTGCATCTTTTTCTAATGCATATACCAGGTGACTTGAAAAAGAGTTCAGCGTCATCGAAGGGTGCGTAAAACACTCACTCGTTCACTATTGCTGAAGTTCCTTTGAGGCATGACAGGTGGTTGTTTTGAGATCCAACCACCACAGCGTGCTGTTTTTAGTTCATCTGCGTACCCTTCAAGCGTACACTGGTAGTTTGAGGTCTGCCCAGGTACTTCTTTTCTGCTCTTCTTTACTTTTTTTTTTTTTTTCTCTTTTCTCTTTTGGTCTAGACTCGCTTTTGCATGCCGTGCATTGCCACTGTTGCTCTCCAACACAACTAGCAATCAATCGGAAAAGTTTATATATGTTTATAAAAAGTTTATAAAAGTTTTCAACCCGTTCATGCAACCTTCCAACAAAAGTACTTAAATCAGCTGGCAGTCTTGTGTACACGGAAGCAGCAGAAATCGCTTTTCGCGTTGGCAGTAATTTCGGTAGTCCTTATTGTACAGTACTTAGGATCTTTCAGGTCAGCTGCCGCGGACGTAGGTCGCCCTTGGTGTCAGGAACGTATGCCTCATTTTCGTGTTTAAGACATGCACCCGCATGAGCCATATTTGTCGAAGACGACGGGGTTCCTTCGACTGGAAGAGAGAATAGATGTTGACAAAGGGAAAGACAGCGCCAGGAACACCTGTCGACAGGAGCCTATTGTGAGTTTTTACACGCACATCGAACGGTGGAATAGGACGACGCATCCTGTAAGTGCATCGGACAGGCTTTCTGCTAACGTTAGGATGCAAAATAGGAGGGTACGTTCAAGCCACCATCATGGATAAGAGAAGAATAACATAAGCATCCGCTCGATTATGCTGGTAGAATAAGAAGAAAAAAAAAACACAAAGAAAACGGAGGCAATTCCCGCTGAACTCGGTGAACACGGGGATTCCGCAAGTAGAGCTCCGGGCCACTCGCGAGTGAGGTGATGTGAATACGTAAAAATATTCGACCCTTCGTCGATTAGGTATTTGGGAAACTGTTGTTTCCGGCTTTAGTTTGTGAGTTAACCGCAGATTGAGCGGCAGTTGCGTCACGAACACCGTAAGCACTGTTTACGATCAAAGCTCAGATGTGCAGACTCCCACTCTTGTGTGGGAAGTCGTGGGTTTGAGACCCACTGCTGGCTGTTCCGTATAGTCTTTCCCCTGGGTTTTCAGCATACGATTAAAATATGCTAAGCTTTCCTTTTAGACGTGTAAATAATTCATTGGATTATAGTTTTTCTGGTGCACAAGGTTTCGGGTCAAATGTCAGTCGTGAAGTTGTGGGAAAGAAAAGAAAAAAAAAAAGTCGCTTTTTGTTTTCTTGTGCTGGTGGGCACACAAAGGGAGATGAGGGCGCACTGAGTTGCAGTAGGACTTTAATAGCGTACATGCCGACGCGCTTTTTCTTTTTCTTTTTTTCTGCAACATACGCGCACGGAATTGGAAGGTACTACTGAACCACGTGGTGGCACGCGCCGAAAAAGGTGGGAGGGCGGGGGTATCTGTTATATGGTTGCAGTCCGGCCTCCTCAGCCAACTGTGCCCGAATGAAGCTATGTTCCTACTAAGTACCAACCTCTCTGCCGGTGTGTCTTCTGCTT
>JARGYV010090176.1:0-17430 GCA_029532675.1 Ornithodoros moubata
GACATCCACCTCTGGCACAATTGTTCCGCAGATTTGTCACTTGTCTGTCAGTCGCAAATTCGATGCGGGATCGAATCACGAAAGACGCGTCTGTAAACAGAGTTTGGCGACGCTTTTTGTCGCCCGGTTCCGTCACATTGAAACGACATGTCTGTGTCGTCTGCCTTTCGGTAGGTGTCGCCCTAGTGTGACAGCAGTGTCGGCTGACACGTTGTATGGCGACAGTGTCTGTCGACGACGGGCGTCTGTCAGGCGTCTTTGTCGGTTGTCTGTCGTTGTAGTGTGACCGCACCTTATCTTTTCGGTTTTGCACCGAAATTACGAATCAGCGTTGGCCAATAGAGTCAGTAAAAGATATCATTCGGAATAGCGATTGGTCATCGCCGTGTTGTGCGGTGAAGTTCTGTTTTTAGAGTGTAAAAACATAACTTCACCGATCTGTTGGGAAATTCAACGCGATGGAATCCAATAATAATAAAGAATATCCTTCACCTCCCTGATTGGTGAAAAATGGTAAGCGTACGCCTTGTTGTGGCATTAAACATAAATGCTTAATGCTTATGAAGGAGAAATTCCCCATCATCACTGTCATAATTTATTGTTGTTGCTTAATGCCGCAAAAAAGGCGTACGCTTACCGTTTTCCACCAATATGGAAACAATGATATCACTGCGAATGGTGATGGTCTCTTAGCGTGTTACGTAGGGAAGTTCTATTTTTAGTGTACCGGCTACACGCCCTTGATCATCTGAGAAAAACTCGGGCAAAACACAGGGCTGCGAGGAGGTTAGGCCGTCACAAGGACTGATCCGAGATAGGATAAACCAACTGCTCTTTTCCCCTCAAACGGGTCCGGATCTGAGTAATCCTTTTGTATTTTCCTGTCATCTGATATATGGAAGATGGTTAAACATATCAAACTGAACAACGTAGCTCAGAATATTGGTAAATCAGCAAACAACGCATCGTAAGCGACTCCGTACACAAAATTCAGATAGAATTATCCGTAAGCGAATCGCTGAATGTTGTTCTGGATGCGTGTTCAACCAAAGTAATTGGGAGTTCCTGTGCTTGCTTCGTGGGGTATCGAGGGTACGACCTCTCTGTCATGACTGATGGAATTCCACTACAAGATCACCGTTTCACCACAATAGGGTAATAACTTAAGCTGTTTGTCGGTGACAGCGTAAGTTGTAATCCTCGATTGCATTGCACAGCAAGCTATCAAATGGTGGTGAATATTCCTCAGTGCTTCTTTGTGCACTCTAAAAACGGAACTTCACCGCATAACGCGGCGTAAACCAATCCCCCAGTCGGAGTGAAATTACTCCAACTGTGGATTGGTTTACACCGTGTTATGAAGTGAAGTCCCGTTTTTAGAGTGTAAGAGTAACTGAGGAAATAGATTTAAACGTTCATTACCTTGATCGTAGCTGTTCTGTGATCTAACGTCGTACTTGGCGGGCGCGCTCCGTACTGTAATGGTTCCAACGCAAGGCATCGGTACGATGCCCTTATCTCCAACGCGACGAAGAAATCGAATGGGCAACGAATGAAGCCTCACATACTTTCCTTCACTTTAGTCAAACATGAAAGCATGCTCAGGTAGAGTGTGTGAGGGTTTTTCTCTCTCACACACTATAGTCGTTGTAGACCTGCTCATTGGGCCGGACGCGACTCCCCAACTCCACTCGCCGTCTCCTTGGTGTAACGGAGGAGAGCGCCTGCGGCTTCTGGGAAAATATATCGGTCCTCTTAGGTTTAGAATCGAGTTCTGCATTCACTGGCGCAACGTCTGCGAGCAACCCAGCTGCGTATGGAGCTGGACGTCGCTCGCGTGTGCACCAGTGGGCACCTGTATATATGAAGGTGCCATTTGTAATTTAGCTAACCTTGGTATCGCGACATCGGAGGTCGCCGGGATTCCAAACCGTGTCTAACGATACACCACCATGCCTGGATTAGGTTTCATCATGTACCTCTCCTGTGTTTCTTTTTCCCCTTCATCTTCTCCTTATGTGACTAAGAAAACTAACTAAGTACCAACGTAATTTTATTTAACAACGCTACAAGATGGGGGACAAAGAGTCCTCCTTCACAGCGGCCCTATCCTCACTCCCTTCATGCAGCTCCCCGGTTCAGTGTTTAGCTCTAATCGTGCCTGAAGCGTACGATCAGATCCAATTTATCAAGCAAACCCTGTAGGCGATGAGTAACACTAACTGCATAGCTTCTACCGTTCCGGGCTCGTATCAACTTGTCACAAACCCAACTATGTGCGCGAAAAGGATAACACCATGACTACTGTACTTGCACTTGAAGTTATTTAATTTCGCCCACAGTGGTGGCAGGACGCAGCTTTCTTCTAGAGTCTGGGCAAAGGAATATATATTTCGGTCCCAAAGCTATGAATGAAGGAGGCCTGGCGTCGAGGATCGACGAGGATAACAGCTACTGCGGACTGAGTGATACATCTAACTACACGAGATCACGAAGGTGCGAGATTGACCGCCAGGCTTCATACCAGGATCTATCAAGGGACAGGTGGCCCACAGGAGAAGTAACGAAGATGAGTTAATTCTTGTGGTCACAGGAAGGAGTAACTGACCCTGAAGAAGAGTATGCTAGCTGTGAGCTACTCCCCCGTTAAGTCCTTTCTTCTCAGAACACTAGTTAACTGGTTTTTTGTACAGCATACCACGGTAGAGCACGTTCGTGTCTTTTTCCACGACTCCCTGATTCGTGCCTTCTCCCTCAAATGACTACGCCAGTCATTAGGAAAATGAGCACGCAAACAAACAGGAAAAGCTTTCAAAGACTCAAACTAGGGAAACTGGATACGGAGCAGTTGCCCTTGTGGTACCTCTGTGCTCCATCACTCAATTTGTTTACCGCAAGAACAACTTCGCTTTCTGCTGTGTATTGATGTAGGCAGCCTTCAACCGTCTACGTACTCGAAATTAGGCTTATTAGGTGAAGATTTATATGCCCCACTGCCCTTGCAATGGTGCACATCGTTCTAGTCGACTTCGTCTATACACTGGTCATGGTCGCTGCTTATGGAATAAACATCATTCATATTTGTATACTTGTACATGAATGATGGTTGCCGGTCAACAAACAGCGAGTTCTTACAGCTTATCCTTGTTGCGAATTCCACTGTACGCACGCTCTTAAAACAGAACTTCACCGCAGAGCACTGCGATGACCAATAGCCATTCCGGATGATATTGTTCACTAACCTGATTGGTGAAAAACGGTAAGGGTACGCCATTTCTGTGACATTTATACACTGCACAACTGTCGTAGAAATGGCGTGCGCCCACTGTTTCCAGCAAATGGCGTCTCTAAACGATATCATTTGGAATAGCGATTGGCCATCGCCGTACTGTGCGGTGAAGTTCTGTTTTAAAAGTGTACTTCACTGTCCCGAATGGTGGAAAACGGTGGGCCATTTTGTGGCATTATGCACTGGTGCATAATGCCGCAAAATATATATATATATACCTACGCCTACAGTTTTCTACAAATAACGAAACCTAATGATGTCACTGCGAATGGTGATTGGCTCTTAGCGTGTTACGTGGTTAAGCTCTGTCTGTAGAGTGTGTAGCTCGTTTGCGTAATACTTGAATACGATTCTTAGTCTCGGTAGCTTTTTACAGCGCTTTCGGCTCGCAGTGAGCGCCCGCTTTGTGCACTGCCAAGGCCACACAGATTAAGAATCGTACTCGAGTATGCAAACATGCGCACTTGAGTTTATACATACATGCATATGGTGAGACAAGGCATGATTTAATGTCATTACCACACGGCGTCTGAGGTTAGTGCTGTGAAAAAGTAAACCGCGGAATGCCTCCCCAAGTGCAATAAATAGAAATATGAAGGTTGCTTTTGCGTATGGTGTTAGTATTGGACAAAAGCGCGGAAGATCATGTATTGAGACTGTTCCTCGTTCGTATTGCGTTTATTGCCTTGTTGCTTGCAGTTTAATATCACTCCTGGCGTATCGCAGCATCACCGCCCGTACACCGCAGTCACTGTCTGCAATGCGTTACACAAGTTCCTTATTTCTTGAAATCACTGCTACTAACGAAGCCATCTGTGTTGATTTTTTTTAAAACGTGCGCGTAAGACGAAGATATGTGATAGGCATCTATCATGTGTCGCTGCTACTGGCTGGAAGGTAAATAAACCGTGCGCTGTCTTCTCGTTTAAAGTGTCGGTAGATTTCGCCTTCCCACTACGTGTTTGCTGAACTGCCGGATTTCTACTATCACATTACAATCTAAAGCACATTATGAAGCGACGTAAGGAAGGGGAATCGGTTGATGTTTAGAAACATGCTCGGCCCTAGGCGCCTCTATTTTTATGGCGACGTCGGAAAGGAGAGCAGTCAGTCGTATTGCGAAACTTATGCAGTACCGCTGCATGTCGCGAACTTCTTTTCCTTGATTTATACAAAGCAGGAGCGGTATATGTACTGCTGACGCCCTACAGTTGGCGCGAAATGTCCCGTACAGTGAAGGTGTCGTTTTGAAGTACGCTGACGTACTGCTTTCGATACGGATAGTCCGTATACTGGAGCTCGTGGCCGAACACTCCACTTTCAGCTCTGACGTACTATACAGGAAGAGACGTGTAAAAAAAAAAAAAAAAAAACTGAAGGGTGTTGGTTTACTCAATCTCAGTCTCCCATACATCTGCCCTCAAAACTCCCTCGAAACTGTTGAGGTCACAGGCAAACACGTCGGAAGCAGGGGAAGCCTTGACCGTGCACAGATGGTGACTTTGCTTCGTTGAGAGCACAAGGATAGAGGCACAACAACCAAATCTCCACTGAAAATCTGAGCGCGTAGATTGATTTATTTCAGTTCAACTTTCCATCGGCTTTTACAATAATCCCAATTTGGACCTAGGCGCTCCCAGTGCTCGGGCCTTCGGGATGACTTTCGTCCTTCGATGGCTTCACTGTTCCAACCACAACTACAGTACTACAACCGAAATATTCAGTTTTAGAGAAAAAAATATATCCACAATAATTATCCTCGAAAATTTTAATTCCGCTCGAAATGTGAGCACAATTTAATTACCCGAAAGACAACAGTACAGGTGCTACTGCTTGTTGCTGTGACTTTCGGGCTACCATTGCGGACCCTTCTCGCGTCGTTAGATTCGAGATCACACACGACAGGAAATTAAACTCCGTAGGAAACAGCAACACGTACGCCAGTGGAAGGAAAGAAAAAAAATACGCGACAGCAACAAGGAAAGGCGTTGCTTCCAACTTGCTGAACAGGAAGAAACTGTCCTGACCCAGATTAGAACTGTATCTGCTGCCCGTATTGCTAGCTTTTAATATTGAATGCATTTTGGGAATGTCTACCGGACAGTCGAATATGCCCTGTTTATATATATTCATTTTTCTTTCTTTCTTTTTTGTTATTGTGGTGGAGGTCGCTGTTGGGCAGCATACCCGGTATTTATTGAATATGGCCCGCTGGGGGAAAAGTCGGGACCCTGGGTCCCATACCCCCCTGATTACAGATAATTCGAACTCTCCCTTGTGGTCTCGACCAAGATGCTTTTGTCTTAAATCTCATTTCTCGTGCAAATGATCGGTTTGATTTATTTCCTTTCTACGTTCGTTGCGCCCATAATATCCCCAACCGTAGCCCGAAAGTAATGAGACGTAATGGACTTCTCCGTGACGTGGATGCGCCCGTCAATGAGTCAAAAACATACCTTAATGACTGCCCTATATTGTGAATATACTGTATTGAATGCACTTTTTTGCAATCGACATTTCCTGCGGGCATTGGCGGTCACAAACTACCGATACCCTCAGAGAAAGGAAACGCGTGCTCCATAAATATACCAGCCATAGCCCTTCTCCAAAAGAAAGTTCGATTGATGAAAATAAACGTGAAGTGCCGCCAAAGACCTTATGTTTTGTCACTGCCGTTTCCCTACTTTCTCAAATGTTGTGCCGAAAGCACAACATTTTTTTTTTCGTTTTTTTTTTTTTCGTAGAATGGCTCAATAACTGTGAGCAGCCATATTTCTGAACATACCGACCTATCAGCCTAAAGAAAGTCACTCGAAGCATGTTGGCCGTAATGCCGTAATTAGATATCATGAGAAAGGTCATACGCTGCCGATGACGCATTTTCGTTCTATATACAAGATGTTATCTAGATAATATTTTCTGAAGCTTCACATTTAGTGCAGAAAAAGGCTATCGAATCGACTCATCTGTATTCTTGGCACGAAATTAGAGAAACGGGCTCTGGAACAAGAGTGATACTGGCTTCACCAACAATAATTGGTCATTCATGATCATTTATCATTTTCACCAGCCCCTAAACAACTGTCTTGCACGCACAGACTAATTTCAGATTTCCAGTTGATAAGGCAGAAATATAGCTTTCAAGTTTTCCCCCTGTCGAAGAGAGATCCTTACAACACCATGTATAAAAATATCGTACTCCTTCCTATTATCTGTTGGGAACGAGATCTTTCGTGACAATTGTGCAATACGCTTTAATTTTCACCAAATCCAGAGGGCGGCATACTTCGCTTTACCACAGGTTGGCTTGGCACACTTGAGCATAAACCAGAGCTGAAGTGGACTAGGACACCTTTCTGGCATCACCTCTTAAAGTGACGTAAACGATGTCAGAAACTTTATGACGCGCATGCTCTTTGTTGCAGGTGCTGCTCGCCAGTTCGCGCAGCAATGATCTCCTTTATGACTTTCATTTTCCCAAACGCGTTCACGTTTGTTGTGCACAAGCGAATTCTGCGTACCTTGTCCTGACATTTGATGTGAGATTCCTGACGTGATTGTTACGGAGGCTTCAGGTCAGGCGCCCAAGAGGAAGTCATTACGGAAGTGGTGGGTAGAATTCAATTCTAGTGAACGCCAGCGATATAAGGGAGAGATAGGGGGCGCTCAAAATAGCCAAGCTTGTCTCGACACGGGCAACGGGACGTCCGACTGGGCGAAGACGAGAGTAGCCCGTCCATTCTCGTCCTGCTTCTACATAGGAGCATGAAAAGGGCCAAAATAGTCGAACGAAAGCGTCGCAACTGCATAGCGACATTTTCTGTTCGCAAGAAAAGGCGCCGTAGACCGTTCAACTGATTGATCCGGAAAATCTTCATTGTTGTCTGGAGCGGAAGAAAAAGAATGCCATAGCTGCGTCTAATTGGTGTAAATAGTAGCTACCCTCGACCAGAAACATACCAGTATGGTTAAAACATCACGTCTATTCGTTTGTATGCATCTTCGGTGATATCAATCCACCGGCGAAACGGGCGATGGGAACACGGACAGCAACCGCATATGATGATGATTACATGAGAAGCTCCACCAAAAGCAAGACACATGGCACAGTCTACAAAGTTTATCATCGTTTAGCCTTGTTAGCAGCAACTTCCAACCCGCTCCTGTATATGTATACGAAACAAGTTATGGTACAAAGTCCCGGTACAGCAACACACTGCGACTGAGCATGGTAAGTCAGTCGCTGTATGTTACCCTCGAAAAGCAAAGCTGAAAACTTGTATCTCACAAATGGAAGGTTTCTGTACCTGTATCAACATGATCCTTTGTTGTGTATGAACACCGCACGGTGTTCCCAGGACGGCGATTTAGTTACAACTGTTCCCTAAGAGGAGATGCAGGGTTATTTAAGAGAATCGCACTTCCGCTGGTGCCGGACTTCAGGTCTGCGCAACATCCATGCATGTCTGCAAGGCCGCTGGGTGAGCAACCGATATCATCCACCCATATCTAAAACACTGATCCCCAGCTTGCTAGCTGATGCCGGGAAAAGATCAGATCAACCGAATCGCTTTCTCCCGTAATGTTGCTTAACGTTGCCTTGACCGTAGCCGTTGTGAAACTTGATGGGAATTCTTCGTGGTCTTGACGTCTTATATCCTGACCGTCCCTTACGTCCTGGTACAGTATACTGTATATGAGAAACGTCGATGTAAACATCCAATTGGGGGGAAACTTGGTATTCTCAAAGAAATAATATAGCCTCGCAGCAAAAACGCAGAGAATTCACAACGAATGGTCAACTACATTCTGTACACCTACGAAAGTGTTATTGCCTGGCTGTTTTCCTTTAGATTGTCGTTCCCTGTTTCTCTGAACGAACAGATTAAATACGGATGTTTTTTGTTTGTTTGTTTTTTTCTTTATCCCTTTGCCTAATCCACAGTATACGCCAGGGGATAACGTCCACAACGAGCAGCTTAGGTTCTTTCTGGGGAAACGATCACCGCTCGAACGTGCGTCAATCTTCACGTGTGCATTCAAGCAAACAATCATGTATCAGCTACGGAAATAGCTGGAACTATGAAATCACCACGGTAAGAGATTCACCAATGCCAATACTGGTAGGGCTGCGTTATGATCTGCAGGTCCTGGAAAAAGTGATCTGGGCAATAGAAAGGGGGGTCCATCTCATATTAGTGGCATAGTGTAGCGGAATATATGTTTGCCAGAAATAGCCGGACATTCTGAACAGATCTCTGCTAAGTGTAAGGAAAATGTCTCACCACAGTACACGTGCGTGACGCCTACTCGCTGTTAACTACACAATTCATTGCACAGGGTTAATAGATAATGCAAATCGTCACTCAGGGCGCTCCGCTCATTTTCGACGCTTTTTATGCACATAATTCTAGGATGTCATAGGTTACTGAAAATTATTTTACATAAAGTAAAAAGAGCCGCTGGGAGACATCGGAACCGGATTCCATGTTACTGTTGAGCTTTAGGTGTTGTAATAACATTGTTTACTTTCTAGCCTTGGTTTCGACTGGGCATAGTAAGTTTAACCATTGTCTAGTCGAACCAATCCACGTGTTCAGTGATTCAAGGTCTCCTCCTTTCGGCGGGGAATCCTGACGACCTGATCCCCCGACCTCCCCCGTCCGCATAGCTCATTAGGTTTGCATGCCTTGGCTTCCAAACAGAGGGGTGGGATAATCGCCCCCTCTGGCGTATTAGTCCCTGCTTTCTGCTCCTAGGCACTGAAGAATCACCTAGAACGCTGCACTCAGCGAAAAATAGGAAACACACTTCCTGTCTGGCCGAGGCTGCACCAACGGTTTTCATTAAATGTTAGTCGTATGCCATGAGCAAGTTCACTGCAAAATCATGTGGCAAACGTCCTCTCGTATAGCTGTGGAGTTTTCAAGAAACTTACTACATGTATCGGCCCTTCGTTAAGCACAAGAAACCTCCTTGCTCCACATTTTAGCCGTAGGGAGGTCATTGCAAGCAACTTTCTGTCAAGGAAAGTGAGGTGCAGCCTTGGGAAGTCCCAGCCAAGATGCTGTGCCCCACACGCGCCTGCGTGGTACTGTTCAAGCAAGCGTGACTGACTGACGTTTTTGGACAGCCTGTCACCTCTCTGTTGTTCCGTACTCCTAGACACGTAGCGTCTACTTAAATAGTTGAGTGTACCAGGAGGAGCCAAGTGGAGCGAAAATATTGCAAACTATGCCTAAAACAAAGCTGTCTTTGGTTAAAACCAACGACGTATCCGTTCTTAAGTATTTGTACCTAAACAAGTTTGCCTTGCGTATCGACGCATCCAACACGCAGACAGGCAATGCTCGTAAAACGCGCGCTTTCTTGGAATACCTTTATCACTATCAGAGCTAATACCTCGTCGGATACCGAGGTTACAGCTCGGTGTACGCATGTACTTAGTACGCAGTGTACAAAGTAGGCACGAACAAAACGCTGAAGGAATACTCAGCAAGCAAAACCGTTCAGAGTGCTCACTGTAGTGCATTCATCTGGCCAGTGACATTTGAAAACTGCGTTCCTGGTAATGCACACTTTCTACAGCGGTTTGCCCACACGGCAACTTGGTAGAGAATGACCCCGTGCTGATAATTTAGACTTAGCCTAGACTAAACTGAACTTAGGCTTACTTGGGATCACGGCCGCTAGTCTCAAATAACACGGGTTCGTGCTTGGAGTATATAAATAAAGACCAGCTGTAGATATAAGAAAGACTCGCGTTGTTTTCCTATGGGCACAAGGTGGTACAGGGATGCACACACAGTCATCATCAACGCGTGTAAGCTGTCATTGTTCAACAGCAAGAGCCCGGAACGCGGAAATTCCAAGTACGGCCTAAGCAGCGCTAAAAATACTGTTACATACAACTGTAATAAACTTTTTACGATAACTGTGCGCGAGTTTAGTCACAGAATGCGATCTGCATACCAGACTTCTAGTGTTGCGTACACTATGCAATGCGGTGCAATTAATTATGCAACCTTTTAATTGCAAGTGCTAAAGCGAAAGTGCCGACTAAGTGAAATTGTGGACGGTCACAAGGGGCAACACGTTACGTGGGTCGCAATTATCTCCCTCTTGTACTNTTTTTTTTTTTTTTTTTGCGCGCACACTCCAAAAAAACGACGGCCTCCCTCCGTCCCGCGCAAAGAGCGCTCAGTCGTAGCTGCCCCTAGTGGCCACTTCCCGAACCAAGGTCGTACTCTGGCAAGAGCAAGGCATTGATACAGCTGTTATCATAGAACAACATGTGAAGGCTTATCCATGGAAAACTGAAAGATGTTATCTGTGTTGCACACTGCATACACGAGCGCTTTTGCGTGCGACGAATGGAGCTGCAGTACAGAGGGTCCGACTTATATTCCCAAGTGTTCATTCACTAAACTGCTGTGTTATTTACTTGAAATACAAGCTTGAAAACATAACTCGGTCTGAACCAATCAGGATTCAAGATTGTACGATGATCTCACCCATTTGTTGGTGATCGTAAACGGTGCCATCACCTTAGTTGCTAGTTTACACGATGTCTATGGGTGCCATGGTTTTTAACGAATCGGGGAAGATCACCGTATGATTCTGAATCACGATTGATTTTGACCATGTTATGCACTAAAGCTTTCTTTTTTTCTTGTTTAGTGTAGTGCTGCTACCTGTGTCACAACCGCCATGACATGTTCAAAAATAGCCTTAAAACATCATGAACAAGTAAACAAACTGGCGCATTCAACGCGCCTTTTCATGCTTCATCCGATGCCCCGTGAGGAAGTAGGCCGCGAAATCGAGGAGCATGCGCACTCACTTCACCACATAGGCTATTTTTGTAAACTGGAGAGATACAGCTTTCTAAAAGCGTACGAAGGTATGCGCCTAATTCTTCGATAATGGTCTTTAGCTTAAATAAGGTAAATAAACATTCGCCGATATAAGCATCCAAAGCATAACAGAGTTTGGGCAGAAGACCGCAGTTCTTTGGGTAGCAGGGGTTGCTCGCCACAAAGCACGAGAAATGCTGCAAGGAACAGCATACTGCAAACACCACTGGCACGATCTCTTGTCATTGGTCACATGGAAATACCGTAGTGGAAGATGAAACGACGGATGAAGGCTACGTAAACAGAGCCGGTATTCGAGGTCGCTTTAAGGGAACGGTGATCCAGCCCGTATGTTCTCCAGTCACAGTTGTCCAGTTCCACAGTAATCCAGGCGACAACTTCTTCCCTAAGTCACCTCACCTAGTCACTCAAGCGCATGATTAAACAAGGGTAAAACTTGTACCGCTCCAGGGCACCGCAGACTCAGCCCGGAGTTGGCTGGACACGAAAGTGAGTTCTTCGGATAAAGAAACGTCAACAGCGGCTGGAATTGAAATCGACTGGAATTTGTGTTCTGAGTCTGAAACACCTAACAGCGACAAAACACAACAAGCAAGCCTGCGGAAAAGGCCGGGGGACAAACTGATAAAATAGCGTAAACGCAGTGAACTGTCGAAAGAATTCCATCATAAAGAAAGCCTGAGCTTGGTCACGAAGAGAACGAACATCACGTCAGAGCTCAACAAACTTAGAACGACGCTTTTTGCTTCTTTCGTGCTGCATTTGTGGTTGCTTGTTGATTGTGGATTTATATAGGACATCTTTGAGTGAAAGGCACCCGATGGAAGCAGGCCTCTTGTCCCGACGCAAAGTACCACTAGATGAGCTCCTGGTTGTCAACAGACTTTGTGTTCTATTTACTTCCGCGTTCTGGCCTCATTTACCATCACGTTAAGGAACTCTTTTTATGGGCTATAGGCTCGTTATAGGCATCGGGTCAGTGAACGATATTCTGGATGACGATTCCTTATTTTCGTGTTATGCTGTCAAGCTTTGTTACGGCAGTACATATGCCGCCCGTTCCCTTCCATTCTCATTTACATCACCACATCCTTATGCACATAAGTGGTCCAGCTCGATCCACGTGCGCACAAACGTGAAAAACACCTCATAACATAGAGTGTCACTGCTTGAGACACGCAAGCAAGGAAAAAGCAGGAAGCAATGACCACGTTGCATGACCCAAATTATGGTCGTGATGACGACTACGCAACAGTGAGCGAAATGTAGTAATCAGTTTACGCCGATGACTCAATCTCGTTCCAAGATAGGATTCGGCTCTCAGGCTATCAGGGGAACAGGAGGGAGGTAACAAAATGCGAGTGAGGTCGGTCCCAAATATGGACGAAAGCAAAGTTCCGTAGCCGGTGATTATATCTGAAGAAAGCGAGAGGATATCGCGTACGGCTCATCTGCCCAAGCCCGAAAAACAAAACCAGAGGGGAAGACGGAGACGAGCAGGAGAGATTGATAAAACGACAGAGGAAAAAGGGTGCAAAAAAGCCGCATCGATACATGAGCCAGTAGGAACACTTAGATAACAATCCACACAGGTTGCTTGTGCGAAAGGAACTGGTTAATCGCAACATGTCCACCAAAATCAAAACTGCTGAAACTACGCCGCGCCAGATTGCACGGTCTAAAACGTATACGGTTTTTACACACGGGGGAATCGTACATGGACTTCCCGATATTTAAATACGTGTTTCGCCTATAACCCGCTGAAAACAAATGGACGCGAATATGCGCGACAATGAAGCCTGGAATGTCGAGATCGGGCCTCTCCCAGAGCCTCAATATTCAAAAAGCAAACGAGTTTGGGAAAAAGCAGAACGAACAACGCATGGTGCAGCCTTCACCAGTTCGCATGTATTTGTGCTATTTTATATACAGAGTTCATTTTCCCTCTTTATTGTGAACTGCGTAGCCTTCCCGCTCATGTGGATGTGCCTCATCAGCTATGCCACCTTTCTCATCGAACAAACCTGTGTAATAATGTCTACTTAGTAATATACCTGAATTCATCACGCGTGAGCTGTCGCTGCCGCATTCAACACATTCAAAACGTTGAAGACTTCATGGGTGTGCAAGACATCCAACGATCGATTAGTTTCCGTGTGCCATGTTAGATTACACAATGAATGGTGGTGGTGGAAAAATAAAAAGACTGCAAAGTGATTATGGTATTTGTGATGAAAACACCCAAGTAACTTCAAACCGATAACCTTCATCGGCAGGAACTGATACTGAGGGTAGTGCCAACCTGTGCTAAAAGCAAAAGAATGCAGTATCGGCGTCTATCTGTCTGATGCCCGTCCCGAAGTGTGCCGTTAGTCTGTGACATCATGTCAGCCCCCAAGCGCACGTACCTGACCTTTTTTTCATTTCCACGTTGGATTGATTGACCATTTACCACTACAGTCCCCGTAATGGCGCTGGGAAAAATAGAAAACACGCGGCAGACTTTCCGGCAAGGCCTGACTTCAAACGAATATTATGGTGTAGCCATTACAGAAAGGACTGTGGCCTGTCAAAGTGGGAGATAATCTTCTGTATGCCATGGAATGATATGTTCCAAAATGACATAGGAACCGCAAGTAGCTAACAATGCTAGTAGGGGTCAAGAAGAGATTTTAAAGCGGTCGGTGACCAAAGGGCCAGCCCTAACCTTGCCCATTGTTGAAGACAAAACCAAGGCCCGCACTTGCTGAGAAACGTTCTACGACAAATAGCGCATGAGTACACCTGTGCTCTTTTCAGCGCCATGGGCAGCAACCCTTTATTGTCCTGCATGCCTCGTGTGACTCCAGTAGAACGAAAAATGAGGACGCGGAAGGTATGATCCCTTTTCAATCGGTAAATGTGAATAAGCTTCCCGGTTCACGCAGGGTTGCACATGTTATGACACATAATAGGGGATAAAGCTAACAGCGTGGACATTGGACGTCCCCACGCATCTGGAAGTATATTCCGGAAAAACGGTAAAGGAAAGAAGTGTGTGATGTTGCAGAAATATGAGAGTAGGAAACCCTTTCCTGTTCTTCAGGTCAATCTATTTATTGCACTCAGCAGGAATGCTGGCACGACATAGGTGATAAACATTTTTTTCTGGTCGATGAAAACAAGCATGTCGGCGTGTACGTGACCAACAGCAGTTCCGCATGTCCGCGTTACAGAGAAGCTCCACTATTAAATGCCTCATGACGATCGCACTTACTTATTGCTATCAGTACAGATTAACTGTAACTATAAGAAGTATAATGCAAAGGCATATGTATAAGTCACGACAACCGGCTCGTGGCACAAAAACACTCCTTAATGAAATAGCCCACCACTGCTTTGCATATTTTGCATTGCGAGCACAGAATCATCTTAGAAGTGACGGCATGCCTAAGATAGTTATGGGAAACTATGGGGGTAATGCTTCTGCTCTAGAGCCAGCTGTTACTCTCCATCATATAAAGCTGAATATTTCTTATGCGGGATGCGAATCATATATACAACAAAACTCTGACATCCGGGACAGGGACCAAGCCGTGATGAGTTTTCCCTTCAAGCCTTCCACAGACATCTTCCCTCAACACTGTTTTTCTTCTTTTTTGTGAAAAAACGACTACTAGGCCTGTGCATTCAATAGTGCAAAGATAAGTCCGCAGTAGATGTCAGTATTTCTCACAACTAGCCCCACACAATGCTGCTTCGCGCCTTTCGTGGACAGTTCGCTTCCGGAGGCAGCCAAAGCCCATCCGCCGAGAACGGGGCGACTGAACTTTCGCTGCACAGCAGTTGTGTTACACTTATACTCAATGCGTTAGAAAACAACTTACCGAGACTGGTCCGTGATCCGTTCGTGTCACCGGACCTCGAACTCGTCCCCACCCAACGGTCGGTGTTTCCTGCTGTTCATCAAGTACGGCAGGCCCGAACTCGAGTTAAACGAAGGCCGTTTAGCGATGCCTACCAAGCCTCCATGGAGAAGTCTGGTCGCACGCAAAGCAAAAAACAAGTTCCAGTGGAGACCGAGAGGCCGGCGAATGGGATTTCCCTTTCCGTCGACGTCAGCCCCCACGTGACCTACTTAGGGGGAAGTGCCACTTTTCCTGACTAAAAAGACGGCAGGTTCTTTGTTCCTTTCAAAGCCGTATTCTTTGCCGAATTTTCCATTTGGACATTATCTTGTTTGTAGCGCGCCCTGTTCGTGCAGCTGGTAGGACTTGCTGTTGAGGGGTTCCCTAGCTGGTTGCCGCGTCCCGTCTTGTTGACCTGAGTTAGACACGTTGAGCTGTGTCAAGGCGAGTCCTTGACGCCAAAATCTCCGACCCTTCAAGGACCCCCGGGTTCCCCCATCTGTCTGTTTGTAGAGAGTTGCGCAGGCGCCACACAATTAGCCCTTCATATATTTTGTTAAACAATGAAAGTACGATGGAAATTCTGCGCAACAATAGTAAGAGCAATTTTTCATTTCTGGGATGTAGTTTGCATGAGCAATTTTTATTGTGTTGAGACGTGTTTTCCGCGTTGGGGATATCACGTTAGAAATGTAGCAAGTTTGTGATGAATTTTAATGACTTACCGGTCTATTGTAAATGTGGTACACTGAGCAGAAATAAGCAACCTTGGAAGCCTTGTTTCGGTTACAATATTTGTTGTTAAAAAAGTTCAAATATGCCGGTTAGTTTGCCCTTGAAAAGGAGAGTGACGAAAGACACCAACAGGCACAACCTGACTGCAATGTGCCCATCTAAGCCATGTACACAACATTCTGGAAAAACAGTGAAAAGACAGGAGCAGATTACAACAGCGAAAGAAGACTCACACAAATAAAGTTGGCTGGTTTGGTATTAAGAAGAAAAAAATGGAGAGTGTTGCCCCTTTTTATGGGGAACCGGCAATTCCAGTACTCTTGCGTCCGCACTCCCAACAGTGCACAGCATCAAATAAAGCCTTTTGTTGAAGCAAGTCAGCCGGTGATTCCTTTTACAGAAGCAACAGCTGGTGGTAACGAAGATAACGGACAACACGACATAGCTCTGTCGTGTTGTGCGTTTTCTTCGTTGCCCAATTTCAGGCATCTTCTATGATGAAATTCTTTCACCAGCTCACATTAATATGCTATTTTATCAGCCGGTGGTTGCCACGGTAGACTCATCCGTAATTCATTTCATACGCTCCAGGAAAATCTGCCAACACCTAGATTATACCACCTTCCTTCTACGCACTTTAAAAGTTTACGCTTTGCAGTTAAGACCTGGCTGTGACAAGGAACAAAACCGCAGGTATGTCGGTTAAAAATATTGCACGAACAGCCCTTTCGCAAGCGAATTATATAGCAGTTACACTATAACTATATGTATAAATAGAAATAACGCTCGTTGGAATATATGTTAACCTTAGAAACCTTACGTGTTGCATGGCACGTCTTCTTAAACGCGTCCATTTAATAGGAGCCCTTTATTTGTGCTTTCTTCAACACGAGAACTAATCCCTAGACGTATGCTGCACATGTACGTGTTTTTCTTTTTTTTTTTTAATTACTGAATAGCTTTTATGGCGCATGGGCATCCGACATTCCACCGTGACGTTTGTCGTTTACTTGACTGTCGTTGTTTCTGTCTCGTCGTGATCGCGTGTTTTTCCACGCGCCGCGGTATGTTCCTGTTCCTCGCCAGACAGCATGGATGCTCATAGCAAAACAAATAAGTGACTTTGACGTCACTTCTAATCACCTTCCTTTCACTTTACCTGACACGAAAGGCAATGTTCAAAACGTTTACTGAACGGTCATATTGTGATTTCTTGTCTTTTGTCACTATATATTGGCTTTGAAAACTTCTGCTAATGGGTAAGCCAACCAAATCTAAGAAGAATTATTTCACAGCGTCCAGTGCAAAGAGCCTCCCACAGTACACGCAAGGGGTAACGGGTCATTACATCCAACGAGGCATTACGTCCAACGCGTTGTTACATCCATCGATTGATGTAACAGCACGTTGGACGTAGCGCCTCGTTGGATGTAATGTCACAGTTTGGATGTAACGGCACGTTGGATGTACTGACGTGTCGAAGGGTGATCGGGAGTACATAGAAGTGAATTGTTTCTGGGCCCCACTTTAAATTATTATTGTCTTTCTTTTTTCTTTTTCACTTCATTCACATCAAGAGGAAAATAAAAATTTGCATGGCGGACACGGCTAAGCCCAAAGACTTGTTTTCCTTATTTTTTTT
>JARGYV010090184.1:0-11048 GCA_029532675.1 Ornithodoros moubata
AAAAAAAACGTTTCGTAACAATGCCGCCTGTTGGCTAGCGTTATTTGGAAGATACAAAGTAATACGTCATCCAAATGTATAAAAACAGTTCCGACCCTACGATCTGGTAAGTAAGATGAACAGTGCTCGGCTGTATGTACGGCGTGACTTTTGGGGCTCGTGCTGGGTGGCCTTGTTCTAAAAGACGAGAACTGGGGGTGCCCAAACAGAAGATGTTTAACTCAGGGCAGCAGCCCCTTCTGTTACGTTGAGTCATCGGACGCATCAAGTAGGTTTTACGGGGTTTCTCGCGATTGTTGCCATTACAGCGTAGTGGGTGCTCGTGTTCATTTGGTTGTAGTCCGCTGTGCGACGGTCTCGAGGCTTATGATTAGCTCATAGTCAACCATACCTAAAACTAACCTAGGATGAACGGGACTGAAGGTCATCACTCACAGCAAGACAAATTACTCTTGACGCTGCATCTATGACCAGTTCATTGTGGAGGTCCGGAATGAATAGCAATGACTCATAGCAACGTCACCATTTCGTCTTGTCGTTTGAGATAGTGGTATACAGCCGTAGAAATGTTATTGTCAACACGAGTATTTATGTACAGACAGTCCCCGGAGCTGTCACCAATGTTTCTCTCTCACACCGTCAGTGCAGTACAAAACTTCTGCCGTATTGGTGGCAAGTCTCTGACAGGAACTTCAATATCTTTTAAACCAGATCGTCTACGTGCATAAGGAACAGTAATGTCAAACCCTGCCCCGAAAACTACCCCTGCACCAGGTACAGCTACAACAGCCCCGACTGCACAAAAAGCCGCAGTCACAAC
Source organism: Ornithodoros moubata (assembly GCA_029532675.1). Taxonomy (NCBI): domain Eukaryota; kingdom Metazoa; phylum Arthropoda; class Arachnida; order Ixodida; family Argasidae; genus Ornithodoros; species Ornithodoros moubata. Next base: position 821 of record JARGYV010090184.1, read on the forward strand.
AGCAGCCGCGCAACCAGCTACCGCATCGCCACCAGCTGCAGCAGCAGCGGCGCATCCCGCTACAGCATCGTCACCAGCTGGAGCAGGAGCGGCGCATCCCGCCACAGCAGCACCACCAGCTGCAGCAGCAGCTGCACATCCCGCTACAGCATCACCACCAGCTGCAGCAGCAGCGGCGCAACCAGCTACCGCATCGCCACCAGCTGCAGCAGCAGCGGCGCATCCCGCTACAGCATCACCACCAGCTGCAGCAGCAGCGGCGCATCCCGCTACAGCAGCACCACTAGCTGCAGCAGTACCACCATCTGCAGCGGCAGCGGCTCCACGTGCAGCGACAGACGAAACAGGAAACGTCGCAGGTAATGGCGAGCAAGAAGCCAGCCCAGCACCCCCAGGTCCTCCAAATGCCGACGAGTCTCAGAACCCTCCAGTGGTACCCGAAAAAAAGAAACGGAAGAAGAGGAGGAGGGTCATAGTCGAGGAATACACAGAGGATGACGACACGCAAAAGAGCGTCATCACAGTTGACAAGGTAAGCTTACCCGATATCCCAGAAGACGTCATACCCAAGAAAGACAAAAAGAATAAAAGAAGAAAACAGATCTGCGTTGAGGATCCTAGCGAGAAATCTGGAAATCTCACGGTAGATATTGAAGAGGAGACGCGGGGCAACAGGTTCAGGAAGAACAAGAAGAAAACGAAGGCTGCGTTAAACACGTACATCAACATTTATTCAAGTGCTGGTGGTTCTACGTTCGGCATGTCGAACGAAGCACCGCCACCACCTACTGTCATCATGCCGCAGACTCAAGTGGACACTGCACCCCCTGAGCCAGTGGCTGAGAAAAGCGTTCCTGTTCTACCCCCCTCGGGGCAGATGAACCTGGTCAGAGCAGTGAGCACAGATGCGAGTGGAAGGGGACAGAATGTCCTGGTCATACCCATTCCACCACATCTGTCTTTAAAGCTGCGTGAGATGAATGCAAAGGCTGCGATGGCTAGTCAAGAGGAACCAGTGTAAGTGGACGGCGTGCAACAGGTGTATGCAAGTAGGGCACGTTGTTCTGTTCACTCGGAAGCTTCGAAATGAGCGAGATTATAACTGCGATGTTGATGCGGTGCAGAGAGAGCGAGCGAAAAGGCAGTGTCTGAATAGCCCGACAATCTCGCGATACGTTCATTTTAACTTGCTTCGCGTTCTAGTTGCTGTTGGGCGGAGTGCGGTTGAGCGCGTCTCAAGCACACGCGTGTAGGCATGCACTACATCGTGTATGGAAACATCTGCAGCACTATCTATCGTACAGCCAGGACCATACTTTGACAGTCTGAGGCATGCGCGTGAGATATTTGGAAAGAGGCACATTGACTAACTATAGAACATGTTTAAAAGCCTCATGTCTTGATCCGTTTTGCAATCTTTCATACTCTTTCATAATACTCTTTCGTCAATAACTCATAGTACTTTACTCTGTCAAACGTCTGCTCTGGCTTTAGAAAGTCGTGAGCACGTATATCACAGAATTTGTCAGATACTTAGTGCAAATTCACTTACGTTTCTTCTTTAGAATACCTCAGCAACGCTTGTCCGGGGTCTCAGTCCAGTCTCGCGGGTTAAATAGGGCGGCGAGTGCGGGCCACGTACCAAATGATGGAGATGATACACACACGCACGAATTACAGAACCACGATGAAGAACCGCTAATGCAACACAGCCAGCCGCCCAGGTAAGAGCAGGATTTGTGGCGAGCACACTGACTGCAAAAGATAAAAGGTTATCTTGCATTTGATGGAAAGATACTATTTCATACTGGAAACTTGTTCGTTTGCTCACCGCAGAATTGTGTATTGATCGTATCACACAGTATTACTGAGAAAAATTAGAAGCCTTCCTTGGGCATGTTTGCTGTTCGTACAATTGATATGTTTTTCTCGTAGGTCTCCGTCTTCAGAAGTCACTGATGACTCTATGAAGTCCAAAGCGCGATGCATCTTGGCTTTTGTTGCCTTAGTCGTTATAGTTGTGATTGCTACCGTACTCCTTACTCGCGGCGGGGGAGGTAAGCGATAGTCACCCGTGCACTTGCGTTCAAGCGTGAACCAAAAGTGTATTTAGCGAGATTCATTTTGAATATCGCTAATGTCGCTTCATCTTGAGAAGAAGGCTATATTAGACAGCACAAGGATTGCATTGGCCGGCTGCAAGTGTTACTTCTTGAGAGCATGAGGAAAGCCAAAAATAAGAAAACGGCAAGAGTGATGCCCCAAATGTGGTGCGGAATGCTACAGCTCGTGGGTAAATATGGAACAGAGGGAACAAACGGCATTTAATAAGGGACAGTGCAAAGGAAGTCTGCTCAGAAGCGATATACTGTTCACCTGAGCTGGCAGACGCAGACAGGATAAAGTTAGGTTAAGCATCCTGCTCTCGCTTTAGCCGTTTGGGAACGTCAAGATAGATTACCGCCTTTTAATATTTTACTCTTGCGTCTTATCTGATCGCTCTGTTAGCTGTTCCCTATCAACCCGCTCTTCGGAACAGTTCTTGACGCCCTATTCCATTAGCGTCGCATGCACGCTTCTACAAAAACTGGTTAACATTTAAATACTGTTCAGCTTGGTTTACCTTCGCTGCTGTGGCATACCTTCATAAGCAAAGTTGCAATGATGCTGCCCTGCCCACGTGAGATTGCAGCCGCGAACGTGATATGTCACGGAGAGAAGGAAGTTTACGCGTGTTTCAACACTCGCTCTTGTGAGTCAAGCGGATGAACACAAAAAACTGATAGCTGGATCAAGGAATGAAGTAGCGACTTTCGGCATTACGCCGCACAAGAAAAAAGTAAACCGAAGCCAATATTACTGAAGAAATTACTAAGGTCGCCGTAGTTAGCCCTCGAATAGAATTCCTTAAAGGTCCTCGCTCCAACATAAACGCTAGAAGTGACAATGCTTATCTTATTTTTGACTCTACGCAAATGACAGACAGGTTGTAGATTTCTCAGCGACTTGGCGAGTGTTACAAGATGTCTACCGAAAAGAAAGTTTATCGTTAACGGCAGCCGTTTCCGAATTATCCAGCAGGGAAATTTTCGGCCTACAAAAAAATTTAAATGGATGTGTCGCGTGTCGAGATTTCGACACGTTTAGAAATGTTCCCATAGTGGGAGTGTTGCTCAAGAACCGTCTAGAGCGATTTGTCTGGTGGCGTAAAGCTCCGATGTAGCACAAATCTACACAATCTTACACAAAAACTTTTCTCGACGGTACCATTAAAATTAAAAACTAACCCGATTAAAAGTAACACATCTTCCGACACGTCTCATTGACATATTACGGGCAGTTCAACAAGGAGCTGGCTATTGCAGACATAACATGTCGAGAACAGTATTTCATTCAATGTGTCGCTCCAAAGAAACAGCAACGCCATTGTAGTGCCTTCCGCCTCTCGTAACAGGCGGAATAATTTTCTTGCGCCAGTTCAATAGCAGTGCAATTCATTGCCTTTATTCAGTGCCACCAGTGCAGACGTGCGCAGCACTGTTTCCACTATCGCTTACCGTATGACACCGTATTACCGGTTTTCCTTTAGGATCCGATAAGCCTGATAACACGACTACGACATTGGCGCCAGCTGGCGGTAGTCAACCATTTGTCCCGATGAAGTTTGGCGGTAAAGATCCATACTGGTAAGACCGACGTGGACGAGGAGCTCTTTTATAGAGCTCCGTATCGTATATAAAATAATAAGGCCACTATGTGTCTTCTCCATTTGCAGGGACGTCTAAGTTATAACGGCAACAAGCACGACTGTGCGTCGCTCCTCATTCACGGAAGGCGTCCAATAAATTTGCGATGGCAGAACAGCGGAAGAATAAGTAACAATATCAGCTTCACTGGGAGTATTAGGCTATACACGCAAATGTGTTTATTCACGTAGCGTATTAAAGAACAATTTCACAGGACGGCCGGTGGTACCTGCATCCAGGGATGCTTCGTATCTGCTAGCAAGTATGCTTTGATGTGGAGATATAAGTAATACCAGAAATCTAACACAGTGGTTGCGCACTCGGGCAAAATATCTGTGGTCGCATAGATCTACTTGCTGTACTTGTTGCGGGATGTGTTTCAATACATTTTGGTTCGTCATGGCACACACAACGAAGGATACATCTAGACTTAGCAGGCGGACCGCATTTTGCCCTTACCCACAAGCACTGCAAGCGCTACCACCAGCCAAGTCTACAGTAAAATGAACAGGAAGGAATGTAATAGCCGTGGAAAGTACTGACTAAAGACGATGTGGTCTTCGTATAGTTTTCATTCTTGTCTCTTGATAATAAACACAAAGAAAAACTTTCATTTTGCGCAAAATCGCACTACAGCACAGCACTTAATAAACTGAACAACATCGATCTGGACAAGTCTGTTTCACATCTGTGACAGCAGAAAAGAAAAAGTAGCTAAAGGGAGAACATGTTACGCATAAGTATGTATCAAAACTGCCATGTCGTATCAAAAACGTGGACATGGGGTTTGGCTCACGCGAACAACGGTGCCGCATTTTCATTGGAAAAAGCCCGTAAAAAGCCCATGCTACGTTCGTATGTATACATTCTAGGCACTCTAATGAAAGTGTATGTACAGTCCTGGATACAATCGGATCAAATGCTATTTTCAGTAAAATCCCCTACTGCTTTGGATCAACATGGGCGAGGAGAGTGAAGCTTTTGTGCAGTGGAGCGCACCTGGCTGCTTTCATTAGCGAATCCCATCGGATTTAGTTTCACCTAGCGCTCATTGCGCACATTCAACCCGCCATATACGTCCAACTGTATGGTTTCGGATCTTGGCCACATATCGCATAGGTATGTGACATGTGGCATGTTTCATGTATATGCCTGTGCGTGTAGCTAAATTTTCGAGCATGAGCCCAGTAGTAATTTTTTTTTTCAGCCGAGTTCGAGTATATCACGTGTTATTAAATATTGTCAGGTACGGCGACACAACTAATTCACTCAACCAAGAACAACTTTCTTGTGCCATGGACAGGAGTGCCACATATCTGCAATGTAAGCTGTGCCTCGCTGACGGTACTCGGGAACGAAGCTCACTCCGTGGTTCTAGTGCCGCCTGCCAGCGGCAAGATACACGGGTCACACGGCAACTTCATCCAAACTAGAGAAATCCAATGACACCGTTTGTTCTAACATTGTTTTAAACGAATACAGTGGACATAGTTCTCGTAGTAAGGCCCATGAAAAGGGTTTAAAATAGTCCTGCTGACACGTGACAACTATATTAAGCTGAGCTCGAAACAATACCGAGTACTCGACAGTTTCCGAACTCGCAAGTTGAGTATCAGGGTGGGTCGAGCTCGGGTTCGACACTACGAGTACTCGCGCAGCCCTAGTCATATATACCATCAGGAAATTTTGTACAAACACCGAAGTTGAATACAACCGGTTACAGCAAGCCCTCGCCAGTAGTCGACGTTAAGACCATCGACTGTGGTGGCGGTGTCGTTTCTGCTTGCCGAAGACAGCCTTGCTGTAGGGGCGGGCTATGTCACGATTAAGCACCAGAAGTTCATGAAGCCATCAACATCACAAACCCTTGGTCAAGGCCAGATAGAGGAACACGAACAGAAGATGAAGGAGAAGAAAAGAAAGCGGAGTGCTGTAGCTGTATGGATAATGAGACTGAGGTGCCTCGCCATGGCCCTTAACTTTTACTTGCATCGATGAGACCGTCGAGACTCCCCACTGCGCAGCCTGAATGAAACGGTCCCCCTCTTGTTACTAGAATGCGTCTATATTCCGTCTGGCGCTCCATGTACTAGTAGCTCCCTGTCGCCATCGCGGAATCCCCTTTACTCTCGCATCCATTCTCTCATTTGGAAGGGCACAGTTAAAAAGGATATCGAAAGACCTCTGTACCACTTCATAATGACAAGAGCTCGTTTCTAATTTCCTGATATCCATGCTAAGCCGTGGCCAAACGCCGTACTGACTAATGGCCAGAAGGGAGAAGGCAGAAGAAGAAGACGCTGCAATGGCACGCCGTCCTGACTAATGGCCAGAAAGGAGAAGGTAGAAGAAGAAGAATCATTTACAACATGGTAAGGAAAGTCTGAGCTTAATCGTATCAAGCGGATTAACGTTGTAAAATGCTGCTGGGCAGATAGAGGCGTGGAGAAAAAAAATGTGTCGGAGACTTGCGTACTAACGAATCGCCACGTCTCTTTTCTAGGGGTTCAGTCCTAGCTGTGCGTACTGTGCAACCAAGCGAGGTCATCTGACCACATTCCTTACGGTACGGGCTCACCTTACTTAGTACTATATTTACCTGCACCTTACTATTGTATTTCATGTCATGCACATGGGCAGCAATAGGAAACTCAGCTTGTTATTCTCTGTTGTCAATGAGTGGATCGATGGATGGATAGAGGGCTGTGGCACGTCGGGTGGGCAGATTGCTAGTGATTTTGCAATTTATATGAACAGTTTCTCCATGAAAAGCACCGCTTAATCCTTCAGTCATTTTGCTGCTCTATCAGCAACGGCATGCCCTCAAAAATCAGTTTGGCTTTCGACGAAATTCGATCAGAACCACCGGCTTTATTGTGAGGTAACAGTGAATGCTCACTGCACGTCGGACATATCGATGAACACGAGACGAGGTCGAACGTACGCAAGAACTACTACGTGAGAGACTTCTAGAGACAAACTAGCAAGATGCTCAGTCTTTTTTCTTTTTTTAACTCAACCCTCCTCTTGCACGTACAGGTTTCCTCCATCGTGACCTTCACACTATTAAGCCTATTGGGCTACCATTACGGCGTATGCCTGTTCCTACTCTACGTGAGCTTTTCGTATTCTCTTACTGGTATGTACCTCATTGTTGAGGGCATCTTCGGCGGTACCGGAGGCGGCAGTGGAACGATATTTGTAAGTGTAGTTCCTTGTGTGAAAAGAAATATGTGAAAAATGTAATATGAAGAAAAATGTAATTATTACCTTCGGCATAAAGTTTTTTTAGACTTGTTGTACAGTGTTCCTAGCAGAGGACTTAACCTCAAAAGCAGCCACTAGAAGGCATCCGTCGTTTTCGACGGACCCTGCAAGTGAGCAGTGTGACATCGGAGCCTCATGGCGTGAAAACAAAAACTCATCTTCACTACAGCCTGTTATAAGACAAAAATTACTGTTACTGCCCACTCTAGCTACTCTTCGTCTGGCTTACATGTTGCAGGATAGGCGTGTCGTTATAATGGAATTATGTGGAGTTGGAATCTATTGGATTATATTGTAATCGACACACATGTTTCATCCCTCGTAGTTCACGTGTTACTACGTCGTGGGCGCAATCCTCTATCTTGTTGGGGGTTTCATCGTGTTTACCAAAGGCTACAGCGAGGTGCTTGCCATCATCGCTGGGGTACGTCATTTACACACAGAAAGAAAAAGGAAAAAACAAAAGAAACCAATTCACATTTGGAATAATAACGTTCACTTGCCATCTCCAACAATGGCCTCAAACGCACGCCCGCCAAATGTGCCATGGCGCACGTGACTTCTCTCCGTCGATAAATTTAGCTGCGCAGTGATGTGAAAAATGATGGTAGAAACAAAAAGTGCATGGACGTGATGATTCTTTATGAACTAGACCAAGCTTTGCGTTGATGGCGCTTTGATGATGCCTCAGTAACGCCTAAGTTGCATAGTGCCTAGTCGATGTCCTATTTTTTTCCCCAATCGGGACTGAAATCAATGTGCATCATATTTCAGGTATTTGCTATCATCACAGGAGCTGCGCTTGTAGTTTTCGCACTGTTTGGATCCAGGCTGTGAACAACAGTTCGTGAATGAAATGCCGACTGGACTTTATTTGGACGACATTTTTTAGCACGTTTAGGACGATATGCCCAATATTACGGTTTTTATGACGATGCTTATAATGCTACGCAATAAATGTTCATTTCATCAGAGTAACATTTTGTACACATGTGCTTATTCTTTATCAGCATAATTCAATGTTAATCATAAGTGAACATACGTGAAATCGATGACAAGAGATCGCTTACGAGGTGACCTTTGACGAAGAAGCTGGCATGTTTCTGAGAGACAAATTCACTTATATTATTTAAGACAATCTCTATTATCAAATAAATAAAACACAGAAGCAAAACACAGACGATAAACGCAGAATGCTACCGCATGTAGAAATGGCTTTCGTAGCGTGCTAAATAAGCGTCGTGGTTACATACGAGGCATAAAGTTGTCGGCAGAAGGACATGTGCTTTTGACATAGGACGCCCGGAGCGGAGAGCTCAAGGAAGGAGGTCTGCTCAAGCAAGGTTTGCCCCTTGTATTCATAGCGATAAAATACGTTCTCACCCATGTTGACTCGCGAGGGAGACAGGTGTGCCTCCTACGCGATACATGAATAGAGCAGGTCTGCAGTTTAGGGGAACGCTTTTAGGATAACACGGGAGATATTACGTGAATTTAATGCGACTGGTCGATATCTGTTCACGTTACGTCAAAGATGGTTAAAAAAAGCAGGAACTGTGTAGCGTTGTTGAGACGGTATAGATAAAGGGTTCTACGTAGTGATTTTTTGCTGAAATGACTTAGTAGTTTTTGTTTTCTTTAACGCAGTTTGCAAGGCAAGGCGCGCACATGGGTTCATAAAACCCTGTCCAAGGCATGCTAGCTCGTAACCCATTCGGAGCGGAGATATCAAAAACAGGCGGTGGTGGAGGTTTATAGCTGTGCTGTACAACCCGAGTGGGGCACATTAAATGTTGTGCCGGTTGTCCACATGGACCGAAAAACTCGCAAAACGATAGCATTCCGTCGCATATAGTGGAGAGAGTATGCATATATATATATACATAGAAAGGAACATGGCATATAATACGGTGTAGCGTGCACAGGTGCAACAGGCGACGTACCTTCTTGAAAGACGAAGTAGAAGTGAAAGATGAAGAGTACTCGGCGTGTATTCTTGTTGACCTGAGGAGTGTACGCTGCTGCTAGCATCATGGTAAGCTAAATTTTAACCCGTACTCGCCGAAGACGATGGAATAAATTTTTCTGAATTTACTATAACAAACAAAATCTGATTAAACTGAGCAAATTGAAATGGGCCGAATGAACGCATTATTTTGAAAATCGCTATTTTCTGTCTATTCACAGGTATTCAACTGCATATATTGCATAACCAGACGGGGTCAGGCGACCATCCTCTTCACGGTACATTCTCACATAATCGACAATAACGAACATCATCCATCCTGTTTCCAACAGATAAACGGTTAATCGTCACTGATAGGAGCAGGTGCATGAAGCGCATTGTAAACTGAGCCGAACCGGTTGGCTTTTTCAGTATCATTGCTGGGCATTGTGTAGTTGACTGTGTTGTCGCGAAAGTCGTATCAGAAAAGGTTTGTCCAGAATGTGTACTCATATACTTAGAACAAGCAGCTTATGACGTCAGTACGACACTACACTCATAGCAGCATTCTTCGCTAACAAATCGGGATTTTAATGCTATTAGAAAGGCCGAAGACTGATAAGGACTAAAATCCTTCCTTCCCCACGCTTAGAGCTTGTCAAACGCAGCAAGGAGGAGACAATACCATCAGGTGTCTACGGGAAGCTTAGTTGACGTCCCAAGCGGTACAATGTACTGAAAGTCGGGTGCAATAGGGGTGGTCGTCAGTTGTCTTTTCTTTTTGTCGCTGTCTTTCTGACGTGCCGCGAACTTCAAAAGCAACCTTGATCCATCCGTCCACCCCTATTTCACCGGAGTTTCAGTACATTGTGCCGCTTCGGGTGTAGCAAAAGTTGAGCAACACAAGCATGAATATGTCTATGGGTACAGTGGTCTTTTAAAATTCTTTTTGCTAGTATAAGTATTATACACTTCCGTCCTCGCAGAAAACCAAGCGAAGAGTTCGCTATGTGTTACAAATTTTACTTTACTTTTCGTAAGTCAACAGCCTGAGGACTACGAGAAGGGCATGCAAATGTTTACCCATGCATTTCGATCGCCTATACATGGGCCTGTCTTGCTGTTGAGCCACCAGAGACGCCCAAGTTCGCATCAGTTTCACGTTCTCGTCTCTGCACACACGATCGCAGCATGACACGATACATGTTAAGCCATATCTGTGTGTGCAGTAGTGGACACAGTCCTCCCTTGTTGCTCCACAACGAGATGG